>SKCR01031914.1:0-112555 GCA_019454045.1 Zanthoxylum bungeanum
GAAGCTTGGGAAAGGTACAAAGATTTGCTCCGGAAATGTCATCACCATGAGATTCCAAAATGGCTTCAAGTCCAAACATTCTATAATGGACTTTCTGGAATAATGAGAACCACAATTGATGCTGCTGCTGGAGGAGCAATAATGGCAAAAGGAGAAGAACAAGCGTGGGACCTAATTGAAGAAATGGCCAACAACAATTCATTGTGGCCAACAGAAAGAACCATGATTCAACGAATTGCTGGAATTTATGAGGTTGGAGCCAATTCAGCAGTTAGTATCAAACTAGATCAAATATACAAATTCATGGAGACTCTCGGTATGCAAAGCAACATTGGAACCACAAATTCATCATATGGAGAAGCACCAGAACAAAATCAACATGAAGAAACGGTGAACTATGTCAACAATTTCAACAGACAGGGGAACAATCCATATTCCAACACCTACAATCCAGGCTAGAGGAATCATCCCAATTTCTCATGGAGCAAAATTCAGGGAAAAAGCTAGAAGTTTGAAAAAGACCCAGAGATGAAAGATTGGCTTGTAAAGATGTTCAAAAAGCAACAAGCAGCATATGATGCTATGTTTCAAAGCCAATCTGCTTCCATCAAAGCACTGGAGAATCAAATTGGACAACTGGCCAATGCTCAGAGTTACAGACCACCAGGAAACCTTCCTAGCAATACAGAACCAAATCCAAGGAACCGAGGGAAGGAGCAATGTCAAGCCATCACCTTGAAAAGTGGTACTGAAATCAACAAAGATGTTGGAATCAAGGCAACCATTGAAGATGTTCCAAAAGAAACAGAGAAACAGATGGAGGAAAAAGAAGCAAAGGAAAAAGAACAGATCACTCCACCTCCACCTTTTCCTCAACGTCTTCAAAAAAGTAAACTGGACAAGCAGTTTGCTCGATTCTTGGAGGTTTTCAAAAAGCTGCACATCAACATCCCTTTTGCAGAAGCTTTGGAAAAAATGCCCAGTTATACTAAATTCATGAAAGACATTCTTTCACGAAAATGAAGATTGAGAGATTATGAGACAGTAACATTATCAGAAGAATGCAGCGCCATCATTCAGAGAAAACTTCCTCCAAAGTTGAAGGATCCTGGAAGTTTCACCATTCCTTGCATCATAGGAAAACATAACTTCGGTAAGGCTTTATGTGATTTAGGTGCAAGTGTTAATTAATACCTTTTTCTATTTACAGGAAACTGCAAATTGGAGAAGCAATGCCTACCTCAGTTTCATTGCAACTTGCTGATCGAACACTTGCATTTCCAAGAGGAGTAGTTGAAGATGTGCTAGTCAAAGTTGATAAACTCATTCTCCCAGCAGACTTCATTATCCTTGACATGGATGAAGACAAAGATGTGCCAATCATCCTTGGGAGACCATTCTTAGCAACAGGTTGAACTGTGATTGATGTACAAAAAGGAGAACTGACCATGAAAGTTCAGGACCAAGAAGTTACCTTCAATGTTTTCACAGCCATGAAATTTCCGAGTGAAGAAAAAGAGGAAGAATGTTTCAGAATTGATGTTGTTGATAGTATCATTCATGATACTGATACAGTTCCTACAGACAAACTTGAAGCTTGCATCACCAACATGACTGACACTGAGTTAGATGCTGAAATTCTGGAATGAATCAACCATCTTAACAAGCCATTTCGTTTCAAAGTGACACAACCAATTGAAAGTTTGGAACTACCAAAGAAAGATCGGATCAAGCCCTCGATTGAAGAACCACCACAGTTGGAGCTGAAGTTACTTCCGAGTCATCTCAGGTATGCATTTCTTGGAAAATCTTCTGAATTACCTATTATTATTTCATCTTCTCTAACATTGGAGCAGGAAGAAAAGTTATTGAGAGTGTTACGAGAGCACAAGAAAGCCATTGGCTGGACTATAGCAGACATTCGAGGCATTAGTCCATCATTCTGCATGCACAAGATCCTGATGAACGATGAGTACAAACCCACAATAGAACATCAACGGAGACTCAATCCAATCATGAAAGAAGTTGTGAAGAAAGAAATCAACAAATGGTTGGATGCTGGCATCATTAACCTCATCTCAGACAGCAGTTGGGTAAGTCATATGCAATGTGTGCCGAAGAAATGAGGAATTACTGTAGTTACCAATGAAAAGAATGAGCTAATCCCAACAAGAACGGTGACTGGATAGAGAGTATGTATGGACTACAGGAAGCTGAACAAAGCCACGAGGAATGATCATTTTCCGCTGCCATTCATTGATCAGATGTTGGAAAAATTGGCAGGACATGAGTTCTATTGCATTCTGGATGGATATTCAGGGTACAATCAGATTACCATCGCCCCAGAAGATCAGGAGAAAACCACATTTACTTGTCCCTATGGTACTTTTGCTTTCCGGAGGATGCCATTTGGATTATATAATGCCCCTGCCACATTTCAGCGTTACATGATGGCCATCTTTTCAGACATGCTGGAGCAGAGTATGGAGGTTTTCATGGATGACTTTTCTGTGTTTGGAGATTCTTTTGATCATTGTTTGCAAAATCTGGAACAGGTATTACAAAGGTGTGAATATACTAACTTGATACTCAATTGGGAGAAATGCCACTCTATGGTGCAGGAAGACATAGTTCTTGGACACCGGATCTCACAAAAGGGAATCGAGGTAGACAAAGCAAAGATCGAGACAATTGAAAAACTACCCCCACCAACATCAGTCAAAGGAATTCGGAGTTTTCTTGGACATGCAGGATTTTACAGGAGATTTATCAAAGACTTTTCCAAAATTGAAAAACCTCTTTGCAATCTTCTGGAAAAGGATGTGTCTTTCAACTTCACCAATGAATGCTAGGAAGCTCTTAAGATCTTAAAACAGAAGCTGGTCTTTGCCCCCATCTTAGTAGCACCAGATTGGTGTTGGACAATTATGACCCATAGCGTCACTATTTGTACAGATCATGGTGTTGTTGTACAAATTAACTATGTGACAAGGAGATTGCTCTCTTATCATTTGTGATTAGATCACCTTAGATATATAAATGATAGGAGGTCCCTATGATTAGTTCCGGGATTGAGAATGATATGAGATAGTACCGGTCCACGAAGGATTAATCATTAAACATCCCTAGTCAGAGTATTATCGAGATTGGACATCGGTAATGCGGAAAAGACTAGTATTGCACTTGTGCACGTTGTGAGGGCATAACACGCATAGTTCTCATATATTTAAATATTGGATACTTATGCAAGTGTAGTAGGAGGTTGTGTTTCACCGATAGTACGGGAAATAGCTTCGCTATGGATAGACCCCCTCGGAATCCCATTGGTAGTATGACTATGTGTCTATGGGAGTCCGAAATCAGGGTAGGTGTATTTGGTCTTAACCTGAGACTTGCACCGCTAATACTTACGACAATCAATATAATTTGGTTGAGGTCGTCCAGGGCTTTAACTGGTTTTGTGTACGCCAATACTGGGTATATTGAGAATCGTAGAGTATTGGGTGTGATATCAAGACGGAAGTATCACGTAGGATACGGTATTAGTGCTCTTAAGTGTTGCGCGGCCATCGGGATATTGTGACTAGGTCATGTATATCCGATTATAGAGACTAGTTACCAGACATCCGACATGTGCTTCGTACGGGGCAGACACAACTCCAACCCCAGGCCTAGCACGTGACCATCCGATACTAGATCGATATGCACTATACGATGTATACTACGCCTAATACAGATCCTTCATTCCTGTAAGGATATTTCCGGAGAATTGGGTAGGCATGGCGCTTTGCTAGAAGCCAACCTTGTCTTGTGAATCGGTAAAATGTAGTACTTGGTACTTACTTGTTCGGATAGTCCGATGACCGTATTTACTGTCAACATATCCGGGGATCTCATGGGTCGCTTCCCAATGATTCACCAATGATGTATGACTCGCACTTTAATTAATCTGGGATTAATTCGATGAGAGAGAAAATTAATCTGTGATTAATTACTGAGATATTTTATCTGGGATAAAATATCGTCTAAAGAGAGAAAATGATTAATTTGGAATTAATCGGGTAAATTAATATATTCGATATATTAAATGGAATTGGATTTCGACGCGGAATTAAAATTAGATTTTAATTCGGGCGAACGAATTAATTCTAATTTAATTAGTTAGCGACGTTAATAGTGAATTCGTTAGGCGTAATCATTTAATTACGACGCAATGAAAAATTTGCTAGTTAGGAATTAGCGAACCCGAGCCCGAGAGTGATTGCGAGCGCATTCGCATTTCGAATTCGAGTGCGGCACGTAAATCACATCAAGTGTCAAATCATTCGTCACATCAAGCGTCAAATCACATGTCACTTTATTAAAGTTGATGTGACTTGATGGACTTTGATGTTGGAGTGTGGAACACTCAAGGTTATTGTATAAAGTTTAATTTGACTTTTTGAAAGTAAAATTAAATGGAAAATCATTTTATTATTTTTGGAAAATATGTAAAGTTAAATGTTTTACACTTTAACCTAACCTAACACAAAATCTCTCTACAATTATTCTTCTTCATCTGTCTCTCTCAAAGTGGCGCCCAAGGGGCTGCTCACTGCCTGAAAATGGCGTCCATGGAAGCAAGAAAATATGGATTTTGTGGCAAGATCCAAGTGCTAGCACACTCCTAGGAGACATACGAAGGTGTTAGGGAAACCCACCCACGAGCCGGGAATCAAATAACCAAGTTTGGAGTTTCAAATCTCAGCTCAAAATCTGAAAACAGTGAGCAGTGGACTGGTCACAGCAGTGGCAATTTTTGGAGGTGAAAATCAATTTTGTTCTTCATCAAATCGTCTCAACCGATCGATGTGAGTATTCCGCTATCTCCTTTGATGTATTCACACATTATTTTCATGCTTGTTATGATCTTGGGACCTAAATAGAAACCAACAATGGCATCAAGAGCCTAGGTTCAAGCATGAAACTTTTAGGGTTAAAATTGGGTAAACTTGATTTTGAGCTGTTTAATGAAATTGGATGATTTGATTTGCTTAATATATGTTTAATTAAAGATTGATTGGATCAATTTGTGTGAAAATGATTTGGAACAATTTTCCCCAAAAATTTACATTTGCCGAATGTATAGGGTTCATGTGGAATCTTGAATTTTTTTGATTTTGATTATTTGGATGAGTTAGAATCATGTTGGATAATGTTAATTTGAAATTAATTGGATTAAATTTTGAATTGAACAAAAATCCCAAATTCCTTATGTTGGTCGAATGGTATAGCCCTAATTTAGTCTTGGAATTTTGAATTTTAATTCTTGGATGTGTGTGGAAATCATTCGGGATGTAGATTTAATATCGATTGTGAAATTAATTGGATTGAATTCGAATCGCATAAAAATCTGTTATCTTGGCCGAGACTGATAAGCATGGTTAATGGGTTTGATTTTTCATCAAAGTAGGTTGGACATGTGATGATGATAAAGGCATGATTAATTGGACATAATGATGTTTTGGATATTGATTTGGTTAATTAATCATGTAATACACTTTGGTAATTAAATTAGAATTTGGAATTTGGTAATTTAATTATATGGGTCTTAAAATTGGATTTGGGCTTTTAAAGTTGTAAATGGGCTTATTGGGCTTTGTTGTACAAAGTTGGGTTTAGGCAATTGGATTGGATCCAATTGGGCCCAAAACCGCTTCCATAAAGCCCAAATGCGACTTAATGAACCTTTAAAGTTTAATTGAGCCTAATGGGCCGAAATTGATTTCTGGGCTTATGGGGTTCTCCTTATTGGGCTTTGGTTGCCGAAGCCCATGCCTTAAAGAAATTAATTGAAAGCTCATTGGACTTGAATTAAATTGACGTTGGACGTTAATCGGGCTTTGAGACTCGTAACGATTAAATTTGGAATTTAAGTCGTAAAAGGTTTATTAATAAAGTGTAATATTTAATTTGGAATTAAATAGTGAATTAGTATTAAATACATATTAAATTGGATTTAATGATGCAGTTCAATTTAATTCGAGAATTCGTACTTTGAGTACTTATTCGCAAAAACGAGTTTGACTCGCGCAAAATCAAATCGTTGTTTGAACATTGGATGATCACTAATTATCAAATTAATTAATTTGATTAGATTGATTGATAACATGCTTGTGTGAATACATGGTTGTGATGAATGAATAATTGTATCGGATGGATATTAGTCGGGTAGGGGTAATTTTGGAAATTGTTGTAATAAATTCGATTTATTAAATTGGACCTGCGTGTCCAGTCTTATCACCTCTATTCTCTTTGTATTCTCTTCTTACCTATTGCCCTCAATGTAAATGAGGTTTCTTTAGAAGTGTAGTGTAACAGGTAGAAATAATACAAGTGCTTAGTTTGAGAGAGAAAGGAGAGATTTGATCTAGGATCAATGTGTTAAGTATCCATCTGCATATCATTATTATTTATTTTCATATGCGCTTTATTATGTGTTTAGAATGCATATTTAAGGCTCTATGATGATGAGACCTTAACAAATATAATAAATTGGTAGCCAATTTGCACGCGAAAAACCCTCATCAAATATCATGCGTCTTTCCTTCCATTGAGTGATTCTTACTCAAGATCCGAGACTGACATTGGGTTGTTGGCCAAAGTCAAGCCCTTTGTCCGTCGAAGATGTGTTTGAATCATGAGAGTTTTGTTCTATATTGGTGTCTTATCTAAGTTGTGGTTTGTTGGCCAAAGTCAAGACCACTTCTTGTCCATCGACATTGATTACGAAGCTTTCCATGGTCAATGGGTCGCGCTTGACTGGGATCACTAGGTTTGTTGTGCCAAAGCCAAGGCTTAGTTGATTCAGAGGAAAAATGTTAGGTAATACATTGGATGTATTGGCATATATAAGATATATGTTTAGGATTCGGATATCCGCCTACTGGATCTAGGAATTGGATTGGATCCAATTGATCTTTGAGATCTACCGAGTTAAATATCATACAATTTGTTGGCCAAAGTCAAGATTGTGTGTTATTTAACGGGATCCTAGCCCACTAGGAAACACGGTTTCCCGAGTACTCGACAGAGGGTTAGAGGCTCGCCGAAAAATAGTGGGAGGCAAGAATTGAATTTGCAATATTCATTTAATTACTTACCATACGCGCTCATTCAAATTATTTGTCATATAAATTAAATGTTAGTTGGACTAATATTTAAATTGTTGTTTTAATAAGCAGTTGGACTGTATTATATTTGATTATATATAATTGGATTATAGTTATCAATATATTTGAATTAATTAATTTCAATTTACAGTTGATTTTATAATTGGATTATAGTAATCAATGTAATTGAGGTTAATTAATTTAAATTATATTTGATTGTATAGTTGGACTATAATAATCATTATGATAAATAGTACCACAAATCGTTTATTAAATAGTTTGACTATTAGAATCAAGATAAATGAAAGATTAGTGTTTAAAACATAATCATGGGTGAAAATGTATTTAAACTACTATATTTTTCAAATTGGGAATAATTTCAGGATAGTCCTGGAAATAAATAATAAGTTACTTTATTTGATAAAATAACTTATTATGCCTAAGCCAAGAATTAAGCAAATAGTAGAGCTTAATCTTTGGAAGATTTGTGTGATGATAACTTAAGTGATTAATTCGATATACTTATCATAAATCTATGTTTAGATTTAAGAAGTATTAAAATTGCAATAAATAACTCTTGGAGGGTTAAAGACTATTCTCGAGGAGATAAAGTCAAACTTTGCAATTAGGTAAGTGGCGCAAGGCGCACC
Source organism: Zanthoxylum bungeanum (assembly GCA_019454045.1). Classification (NCBI taxonomy): domain Eukaryota; kingdom Viridiplantae; phylum Streptophyta; class Magnoliopsida; order Sapindales; family Rutaceae; genus Zanthoxylum; species Zanthoxylum bungeanum. Next base: position 7,802 of record SKCR01031914.1, read on the forward strand.
ATACTTCAATATTCTATAAACCCAAGGCTTGGCCAAAGGCTTCTGAAATATTAAAAAGGGCAAAGGCAAAATCATTATGATCTTCTGGGAAGATAAAGGACATATCCTAAAGTGACTGCCGTTTGGATATGGCAGACAAGAAGGAATTAAAGAAAGGGCAAGGCTCTGACTTTAAGAATGTTTGTCAATATTATGTCTATTACTAGTATTAAAATTGGATTTAAGAATACTTAGTGTGGTACATAAAATATATGGATTGATGTTCAGAATCTGCTGTGAGCTGAATACTGACTTCAAGCTGAGATTAATCTACGAATCTGAAACGGGACGAAAGTCGCTGTTTCGACGTAGAATCCTAAGTTTAGGAACTACCTTTGGGTATGTACTTAAATTAGTTTGACTAGAAATATTATCTTTATCAGTGTTTAATCCGTTGCGGATAGACCTTTATATTCTAGAACACTAAAGTGTTTTATATATAAAGAATGATATTAAGATAAACACATTAGATGTGAGTAACAGAATTTATATTTTGAATATAAATAAAATCTCAAACACATAAAATGACAAATATATAGCTCAAACTGATTTGATCAGTAGAGACTTATTTGTGGCATTGTTGTCTGGGACACAATTAAACAAGACTCGTATATCCACGCTTTTGAAGAGTGGGTACTAGGACTGATTTGACTATTCAAAAAAAGTTTACGAATCTAGTTTATTAGGTAAAGTACCTGAAATGCTATTTACTTGGTAATAGTGAAAGTACCACCGATCTGTTAGCCCTATTCATAGTGAAGTAAGTGGGCCCATATCTAGCAATGCTAGATGTGAATATGAATATTTTGTGACCTTAACGGATGTGGCATCACGTTATAGTTATGTGTTTCTTTTGAAGAACACAAATCGATAACTTTTAGAGATTCGACACGAAGTAGACAAACAGATCGTCTAAAGTATTAAACCGTCGCGGTAAGACCGTAATGGAAAATACTTAAGCAGTAAGTTTCAAACATACTTGAAAGAGTATAGTATTCTTTCAATGAGGACTCCTCCCGAGACACGTCAGTTTCACTGTGTGTCCGTACGGAGAAACCGAATTTTATTGGACATGATAGGTTAATCATGAGTCGCTCTGAGCTACCATTTCCTTCAACGGATATGCATTAACAGTGCAATACTTATTAGAATAAGGTTCCATATAAATCTGTTTGACAGGATCATATTAGATATGAACCGAAAAGAAACAAGGTTTCACATTCTGAAGATTTGGGAATGCTGGGCATATGTTTGGATGATACCAAACTAAAACCCAAATTGGATTAGTGAAATTTGTAGTTTATCCTAGGGAAAACCATAAGTATAGTACTTATACATCTCACGAGAGAACAATGTTATTGTTGCTCACCATGCGGTTTTCCTAAGAGGAATACCGATATGTAGTGGTAAGTGGGAGGATGGTATAACTCGATGAAAGTCGGAGTAATACTGTTCAAGGCACGAAGTCCTTAATGGAACACAGACAGTTCATCAAGGATGAAACTATACCATTAATCTTCGAATACACAAGAACCACGTAGATCGGAGAGAATCAGAAAACAACCTGGGGTATGGGTTTCTGATCTCACCTCATAAAGATGTCAATCTTGTTGAGGTAGACCAACTGACTACATTTCAGGAAGTGATACAAGGTATCGACTCCCTTTTCTGGCAAAGTGCCATGAGTCCAAAATGGATTCCATGTATACCAACTATGTTTGGACACTAGTTGGTGTACCGCAAGGCATTATGCCTACTGGTACAGTATAAGTCTTCAATGAAGACATACATGGATGGCAACATATCAACGTACAAAGCTAGGCTTTTAGTGAAAATGTATCGTTATCAACATTGTGTTGATTACGGTTCAACCTTTTACATGTTGCCACGGTAAATCCATTTGGATAATGCTTGCTGAAATTGTACATTTATGAAATGTGTCAGTTAAATATCAAAATTTCTTTCCTTAAACGGAAACCTTTTGGAGGATGTTTATAACATCCTGATGATTTTGTCGTACCTAAACCAGCAAACTAGGTTTGCGGGTTGTTCGATCCATGTTTGGATTGAAGCAAGCATAAGGTTATTGGAGCTGACATTTTAATGTAATCATAATGGTTTATGATTTAATTCAAAACGAAAATAATTCTTGTGTATATAAGGAGGTTAGTGGGAGCGCACTGACAATGAATGTCCTGTATAAAATAATTATAATATATGTCATTTCTTGGAAATGATATTCCCATAAAACAATCGGCGAAAGCTTGTCTTTCGAGATAATTCTCCGTAGAATTCTTAGGAGTAACAACCTTTATTCTAGGAATAAAGATCTATTGGGATAGATTTAAAGTTGTTAACACTCTCTGAGAAATTTTACATTTAAAATGTACGTGACCTGGTGTCTCATAAGCTTTGACCAGATGGAGTCACAATCAGACCAATCCGAGTGATAGTCACTGGATTGAAGTTAAGAACATCTGTTAGTATCTTAGAGAGCTAAGGATGCTGTCTTATTCTATGGAGATGGAGAACTTGAAGTGACTGGGATCGCTGTAGCAAGTTTCCAAACCGATAAGATGACTATAAGTCGCAAACGGTACTATAAAGTTTGAATAATGGAACAGTGAGCTGGAAATCTTCCAAGCAAGATACTGTTGCCGAATAAACAACAGATGCAGGTTATTTCTGCAGTTGAAGCGGCAATAGAAGCCTTCTGGGTCGATAAAAATCTAATTAGATTAGATATAATTATGTTAGCAGCTGAGCTAGGCTCGAGCACAGGCTAAAGAATTATTGGTCTCATCAACGATCCAGATATATACTTCGATATTCATCTGATTCGTTCAGATCATACATCATGGCGATGTGATGATCGTATAAATCGCATCAGACGATAATCATGTAAATCCGCTGACGAAAACCTTTTCTCAGTAATTTGAGCAAACCGTACATAGTTCGGGTGTTAGTCACTCGAGTGACTGGCTATAGGCCAAGTGGGAGATTGTTGGACAATTATGACCCATAGCGTCACTATTTGTACAGATCATGGTGTTGTTGTACAAATTAACTATGTGATAAGGAGATTGCTCTCTTATCATTTGTGATTAGATCACCTTAGATATATAAATGATAGGAGGTCCCTATGATTAGTTCCTGGATTGAGAATGATATGAGACAGTACCAGTCTACGAAGGATTAATCATTAAACATCCCTAGTCAGAGTATTATCGAGATTGGACATCGGTAATGCGGAAAAGACTAGTATTGCACTTGTGCACGTTGTGAGGGCATAACGCGCATAGTTCTCATATATTTAAGTATTGGATACTTATGCAAGTGTAGTAGGAGGTTGTGTTTCACCGATAGTACGGGAAATAGCTTCGCTCTGGTAGACCCCCTCGGAATCCCATTGGTAGTATGACTTTGTGTCTATGGGAGTCCGAAATCATGGTAGGTGTGTTTGGTCTTAATCTGAGACTTGCACCGCTAATACTTACGACAATCAATATACTTTGGTTGAGGTCGTCCAGGGCTTTAACTGGTTCTGTGTACGCCGATACTGGGTATATTGAGAATCGTAGAGTATTGGGTGTGATGTCAAGACGGAAGTATCACTCCAGTCATAGTGGACATGATGTCACGTAGGATACGGTATTAGTGCTCTTAAGTGTTGTGTGGCCATCGGGATTTTGTGACTAGGTCATGTATATCCGATTATAGAGTCTAGTTACGAGACATCCGACATGTGCTTCGTACGGGGAAGACACAACTCCAGCCCCAGGCCTAGCACGTGACCATCCGATACTAGATCGATATGCACTATACGATGTATACTACGCCTAATACAGATCCTTTATTCCTGTAAGGATATTTCCGGAGAATTGGGTAGGCATGGCGCTTTGCTAGAAGCCAACCTTGTCTTGTGAATCGGTAAAACGTAGTACTTGGTACTTACGTGTTCGGATAGTCCGATGACCATATTTACTGCCAACATATCCGGGGATCTCATGGGTCGCTTCCCAATGATTCACCGATAATGTATGACTCGCACTTTAATTAATCTTGGATTAATTCGATGAGAGAGAAAATTAATCTGGGATTAATTACGGAGATATTTTATCTGGGATAAAATATCGTCTAAAGAGAGAAAATGATTAATTTGGAATTAATCGGGTAAATTAATATATTCGATATATTAAATGGAATTGGATTTCGACGCGGAATTAAAATTAGATTTTAATTCGGGCGAACGAATTAATTTATAATTATTTCGTTAGCGACGTGAATAATGAATTCGTTAGGCGTAATCATTTAATTACGATGCAACAGAAAATTCGCTAATTAGGAATTAGCGAACCCGAGCCAGAGAGTGATTGCGAGCGCATTCGCATTTCGAATTCGAGTGCGGCACGCAAGTCACATCAAGCGTCAAATCATTCGTTACATCAAGCGTCAAATCACATGTCACTTTATTAAAGGTGATGTGACTTGACAACATGTCACTTTATTAAAGTAGATGTGACTTGATGGACATTGATGTTGGAGTGTGGAACACTCAAGGTTATTGTATAAAGTTTAATTTGACTTTTTGAAAGTAAAATTAAATGGAAAATCATTTTATTATATTTGGAAAATATATAAAGTTAAATGCTTTACACTTTAACCTAACCTAACACAAAATCTCTCTACACTTATTCTTCTTCATCTCTCTATCTCAAAGTGGCGCCCAAGGGGCAGCTCACTGCCTGAAAATGGCGTCCATGGAAGCAAGAAAAATGTGGATTTTGTGGCAAGATCCAAGTGCTAGCACACTCCTAGGAGACAAACGAAGGTGTTAGGGAAACCCACCCCTGAGCTGGGAATCAAATAACCAAGCTTGGAGCTTCAAATCTCAGCTCAAAATATGAAAACAGTGAGCAGTGGACTGGTCACTGCAGTGGCAATTTTTGAGGTGAAAATCAATTTTGTTCTTCATCAAATCGTCTCAACCGATCGATGTGAGTATTCCGCTATCTCCTTTGATGTATTCACACATTATTTTCATGTTTGTTATGATCTTGGGACCTAAAATAGAAACCAACATTGGACCCTTCCATTTGAGGCAATGTGTGACGCTATTGATTTTACTGTAGGTGCAGTTTTAGGACAACGCAAAGCAAATATATTCCACACCATTTACTACTCCAGCAGAACTTTGAATGAAGCTCAACTCAGCTACACAACCACTGAAAATGAGTTGCTTGCAGTTGTGTTTGCTTTCGATAAATTCCGCTCTTATCTATTGGGTCCCAAAGTGGTGGTCTACACAGATCATTCAACAATCAAGTATTTGATCGCGAAGAAAGATGCCAGACCCATATTGATCCGTTGGATACTTCTTCTGCAAGAATTCGATGTGGAGATCAGAGACAGGAAAGGAACAGAAAACCAACTGGCAGATCATCTATCAAGCCTCTAGAATGGAGAAACAGCTGGCAAAGAACTGTCAATCAAATAAAATTTTCCAGATGAACATTTGTTTACCATAAAACAACAGGAAGTCCCTTGGTATGCTGACTATGTCAACTACATAGTGTTAGGAAAATGGTCGTTGGAATGGACAACTCAGCAACGGAAGCAATTCTTCAAAGAAGTCAAACATTATGTCTTGGATTAGCCGTACCTGTTCAAACGATGTGCTGATCAATTACTGAGACGATGTGTTCCACAGGAAGAGGTCAATAGTGTTTTGTAGCACTGTCATTCATCACCATATGGCGGACACTTCAGCGGGAATAAAACTGCAGCTAAAGTCCTTCAATCAGGTTTGTTCTTGCCTACTCTTTTTAAATATGCTCATTTGTTTGTTCTTCAATGTGACAGGTGCCAGAGAATGGGGAATATTTCGAGGAGAAATGAAGGACCGTTGCGAAATATTCTGGAAGTGGAGTTATTCGATGTGTGGGGAATTGATTTCATGGGACCCTTTTTTCCATCATTCGGAAACATGTACATCTTGGTTGCTGTAGATTACGTCTCAAAATGGGTTGAAGCAATTGCACTACCGTCCAATGATTCAAAAGTGGTGATCAAATTCTTGAAAAAGAATATTTTCACTCGGTTCGGAACACCTCGGGCAATTATCAGTGATGGTGGCACACATTTCTGCAATAGATATTTTGACGCACTCCTATCAAATACGGAGTTACTTACAAGATTGCTACATCCTACCATCCACAGTCAAATGGGCAAGTTGAAGTTTCAAACAGAGAAATCAAAAGAATCTTGGAGAGAACTGTTGGATCAACAAGGAGGGACTGGTCTACAAAACTGGATGATGCATTATGGGCCTACCGTACAGCTTTCAAGACACCCATTGGTATGTCCCGATATCGATTGGTGTTTGGGAAAGCATGCCATATGCCAGTTGATCTTGAACACAAGGCGTACTGGGCACTGAAGAAGTTGAATTTTGATCCACAAGCTGCAGGAAAGAAAAGACTTCACCAACTCAATGAATTGGAGGAATTTCGCCTACAAGCTTATGAGAATGCCAAATTGTATAAAGAAAAGACCAAGAAATGGCATGATCTAAAAATAGTGCACAGATATTTGAAACCAAGGCAACATGTGTTGTTATACAATTCGAGGTTGAAACTTTTCCCTGGAAAGTTAAAATCAAGGTGGTCAGGTCCATTTGTGATTAATGAGGTTTTACCATATGGAGCTGTTGAGTTACTGGATCCCAACACCAACAACACATTCAAAGTTAACAGTTAGCATGTCAAACACTACTGGGGAGAACCGTTGGAGCGACAAAAAGAAAGTGTCACACTTTCAGATTCAGCATAACGTTCGAGAAGTCATGTCTAGCTGACAACATTAAACTTAGCGCTAGCAGTGAGGCAACCCATGCAAATTTAGTATATATTACAATTTGGTGTGATTTTATTTTGTGTGTTTAATTTTTACAGGTTAAGACATTGCAGGATGGAAGAAGTTATCGCTTGGTGTCAGGAATAAACAACGAGTCCTCCAAACTAGTTTGTCACAACGAGCTACAAGTAATGATTATCTTGGTGTCTTCACAACTTTTCCTTATAAAAATGTAGTGAGTGAAGGAAGACATCGAACCATTACCTAGCCTTAACAATGCCTTTGATTACACCCCTTTCAACTCACTATAGAAACGGTCAACTAAAGCACAAATCATACACATCACAAGACATGATTTCGAGGCCAATTCTCTAAATCCCCAGTGGAGTCGCCAGACTGTAGACAACAGAACCTGGGCGACGCTGTTCTAGGCTCGCGGCCTAGTTGGGAGTACGAAATAACATGGAGTCGCCACTCGGTGTGAACCGGGACAAAGATTTAAGGCCGCACTCACCCCTCGCAAGGGAAGACCTCAAACCGTTGGGTGCGGAATGGTCCCTTACTTATGTCACTTGTGATGATATAATTTGTGCAATAACCTAACCGAATCTATTCAACATTCATGCTCAAGGGTACTTAGATCTAACATGCTTTCATCCAAATAATTCCACGCAATGTAACACAACAAGCATATTGAACCATTAAATCAACATGTATAAATCATTACCCAAACGTATCATAAACTAAGGACATGCATAATGAACAACCTAAACATGCTTTAACAAATAAATAACAAACTAAATGAAACCATGCTTTAAATAATAAAAAAATAACCTAAAAACTATAACATGCTCAAATACAAGTTAGGATGAGATGAGATACGTGTATCTTAAGTGGTACGTGGCATTGTATCCCGAGTGCAGACCATACTACCGTCCATTCGGAATCGGCTATGGAATTTACGTCCGGGTTTCCATCCGATATACCACAAAAGGGAACACATATCCCGCTCATCCAACAATCACATCATGCTTCAAACGACTCTCATGCAATTATATATCAAAATAAATAAAACAAAAATAAAGAAGATAAGTAAAAAAGGTGCCCTCAGGTCTAACCTCTTTAGTCGTCTAAGAAAGGGCGTTCCAAGTCCGTTGGAAGGGCGAATGATCCGATACTTTTCCAATTCATCTACTCAACGTTTTCCCTCGTTGTTTTGATGCTTGGGCTGCTGTTTTAAGTCCGTTTTGCTGCTGTTTCGCTGTTCCTTTTCAGGTCCCTGTTTTGGTCGATTTGTGGACTGTTTTGGATGATTTTGGTGGCTTAGGGAGGTGCGTTTGTAAGGATTTTTTAGGGAAACTTTTTGGAGGTTTTTGGGATGGTTTCTAGATGATTTTAGGACTATTTTGGAGGCTAAAGTCGAAACAAATACTGACCAGAACAGGGGACGAAACTGTGCTGTTCAAGGTGCAGTGAGGGGTGTTTCGGGACTGTTTTGGACGCTGAATTGGAGCTGTGAATGGGGGGTCTTTTGTGCGACTTTGGGGCTGTATTTGAGGCTTATTTTAAGGTGTTTTAGGGCTGTGAATGGTGGCTGGAACTCGGCAATGGAGGGTTGTGAAAAGGGCTTGGGCGTGAGTGGTGTTGGTGAAGAAGAGAAGATGCGGCAATTGGAGGGTTTGTTGGCTTGGTGTTGCGGCAATGGAGGCTATTGGAAGGGCTTTGGGCGTGAAAATGAGGCTTCACAAAGTTCTTGGACGTGCTTGAGAGAAGGATATGTGCTAGGGTTGTGAATGGGGGTGAAGGCCTCTTTTTATAGGCAAAGGGAGAGGACTTTCCTAATTTGAATAGGAGAGAATCTCCTAATTGGTTTCTAATAAGGAATAGATCTCCTAATTGGGATTTGGGATTGGATTTTATTTGATAAGGATTTGATTTGATTTCTTTTAATTAGGTAAGGATTTTACAAGATTTAAACATGTGATAAATATGCATATACCTAAATAGAAGCACAATGGGCGTGAATTACATCCTATGGACATGGGTTTGGTTTGACTTGGTTTGACTTGGGTATTTTGGGTTGGTTTGGATTTTGGGCCTTAGGTAAGCTTTGAAACGGAAGTCCAACAAACAACCGGAGCCAAACAACGAGGTTAAATCCAACAAAAATTCCATTTTCCAACTTTACCCTTCCAACATCCGTTTCCCGCGACTTTCATGACTAAAGAGGTAGTTGCCTCCATACGAGACTCATCATTGGGCTAATGTGTAAAAATGCAATGCCCACATACATATCATGGCATACATGATCGATCCGACTACCGAGGTGAACGGTATCCGATTCATGTTGTCTCTCTCATCTTGAGTATTAGGATACATGTATTTAGATAGAGTGACACCATGTGGCACTGGCAACAGTCCCCTCTTGGACTGATCCATGTTGAATCTCTTCAACACTTTTTCAATGTAGTACTCTGGGAGAGTCCAAACAGCTTTCTAGATCTATCCCGGTAGATCTTTATTCCTAGAATATAGGCTGATTCTCCCAGATCTTTCATGGAGAATTTCAATGAAAGCCAAGCTTTCACCGACGTTAACATGGGAATGTCATTGCCAATAAGCAATACATCATCAACGTAAAGGAAAATGAATGTCAGTGTGCTCCCACTAACCTTCTCATATACACAAGGATCATCCTCGCTTTGAACGAAATCACATTCTTTTATGATCTCATCAAAGCGTTGGTTCCAAGAATGCGATGCTTGCTTCAATCCATAAATGGATCGATTTAACTTACAAACCTTGTTTGCAAGTCGTGGTACGAAAAAACCATCAGGCTGTTGCATATAAACATCCTCCAAAAGGTTTCCATTAAGGAAAGCGATTTTGACGTCCATCTGCCATATCTCGTAATCGAAATATGCAGCTATAGCAAGCATTATCCGAATGGATTTAATCATGGCAACGGCTGAAAACGTTTCGTTGCAATCGACATCATGTCGTTGACGATATCCTTTCGCTACAAGCCTAACTTTGTACGTTTGTATGTTGCCATCCATGTCGGTCTTCTTCTTGAAGACCCATTTGCATCCAATAGGCTTTACGCCTTATGGTGCATCAACCAGTGTCCAAACTTGGTTGGTGTACATGGAATCCATTTCGGACTTCATGGCCTCTAGCCATAAAATGGAATCGATATCTTGTATCGCTTCCTCATATGTAGCCAGTTCGTTATCCTCAATGAGATTAATATCTACATGAGGTGAGATCAGAAACTCGTACCTCTCAGGTTGTTTCCTGACTCTCTCTGACCTACGCGGTCCTTGTGTAATCAAAGATTATGGTACAGTCTCATCCCAGATGGACTATTCATGTTCCGTTAAGGATTATATGTCAGGAATAGTATCATTCTGATTTTCATCGAGTTCTACTTTCCTCCCACTTACCACTGTATTTAGGAATTCCTTCTCAAGGAAAACCGCATGTAGAGCAACAAATACTTTGTTCTCTTGTGGGTGATAGAAGTAATATCCTTTGGTTTCCCTAGGATATCCTTGTTGAGTTTCAATCAAGTCCCAAGGATCACAAACATGCATAAAAACGAGTTGAATACTCAAAGGAGTAAGGCGGAATACATACTCACATTGATCGGTTGGATGCGGTTGAAGATGAAAAACGCACTGCTCTCTCCATGGGCGGCAGTGGCGTCCTTGTACTGCAGTGGAGTGCTCGGTTTTGCTCCTCTTTGAACCTCAAATATTCGGCCATGGATGAACACCATTGAAGCTCCAAGCTTCAAGCTTCCAAAAGGAATTCCAAGCTCACAAATTCGTTTCCCTATCACCTATGTATAACCCAAGGTGTGCTAGCACTTGTCTTCTTCCTTTTATTCTCTTCTTGATTCGGCAAAAACCAGAAAAAAAGAAGAAGGAAATCGGCTAAAACCGTGAGAGAAGAAGAGGAGGGAAAGAGAGAAAGGTTTCCTTGAAACCGTATGCCCTAAAGTTGAGAGAGAGAAGATAAAGCTTTAATATATATATTTATTACATTTACCAAGTAAATTAAATAAAACATATATATATTACTTTAATTCAAAAATCAAAAGGTAAAAGTGAAAAGCAATTTAACTTTTCCCAACCACCTTTTAGAATTCACATCAAGTCACTTTAATAAAGTGACAACATGTCATGTCACATCACTCAAAGTGACAAGTGATTTGACAATTGATGCGACTAGTGATTTGACGCTTAATGTGACTTGCGTGCCGCACTCGAATTCGAAATGCAAATGCGCTCGCAATCACTCTCGGGCTCGGGTTCACTAATTCCAAATTAACGAATTTTCCGTCGCGTCGTAATTAAATGATTATGCCTAGCGAATTCACTATTCACGTCGCTAACGAATTAATTCTAAATTAATTTGTTCGCCCGAATTAAAATCTAATTTCAATTCCGCGTCGAAATCTAATTTCTAATAATATATCAATATATTATTTTATCGATTAATTCCAAATTAATCGTTCTCTCTCTTTAATGATATTTTATCCGAGATAAAATATCTCCGTGATTAATCCCAGATTAATTTTCTCTCTCTTCTAATTAATCCTAGATTAATTAAAGTGCGAGTTATACATCATCGGTGAATCTTCAGGAAGCGACCCATGAGATCTCCGGATATGTTGGCAGTAAATACGGTCGTCGGTTATCCGAACACGTAAGTACCACGTACCTCGTACTACGTTTATACCGATTTACAAGACAAGGTTGGCTTCTAGCAAAGCGCCATGCCTACCCAATTCTCCAGAAATATTCTTACAGGAATATATATAGATCTGTATCAAGCGTAGTATGCCGTAGTATTGTGCATATCGGCCCAGTATCGGATAGTCACGTGCTAGGCCTGGGGCTGGATTTGTGTCTGCCCCGTACGAAGCACATGTCGGATGTCTGGTAACTAGTCTCTATAATCGGATATACATGACCTTGTCAAAATATCCCGATGGCCCGCGGCACTTAAGAGCACTAATACCGTATCCTGCGTGACATCATCTCCAATATGACTGAAGTGATACTTCATCTTGACATCACACCCAATACACTACGACTCTCTGATAAACCCAGAAGTGGTGTACGCAGAACCGGTTAAAGCCCTGTACCACCAAGACCAAAGTCTATCGATTATCGTAAGTATTAGCGATGTAAGTCTCAGGTTAAGACCATACACACATACCCTGATTTCGGCCTCCCATAGACACATAGTCATAATACCAATGGGATTCCGAGGGGTCTATCCAGAGCGAAGCTGTTTCCCGTACCATCGGTGAAACACAACCTCCTATCGCACTTGCATAAGTATCCAATACTTAATATATGAGAACTATGCCGTTGTGCCCTCACAACGCGCACAAGTGAAATACTAGCCTATTCCGCATTATCGATGTCCTGTCTCGATAATACTCCGGCTAGGGATATTTAATGATTAATCCTTGGTGGATTGATACTGTCTCATATCATCTCAATCCAGGAACTAATCATATGGACCTCTCTTCATTTATATATTTATGGTGATTTAATCACAAATGATGAGAGTGCAATTTCCTTGTCACATAGTTAATTTGTACACAACACCGTGATCTGTACAAATAGTGACGCTATGGGTCATATTATCCAACAATCTCCCACTTGGCACATAGCCAGTCACTCGAGTGTCTAACACCCGAACTATGTACGGTTCGCTCAAATTGCTGAGAAAGATTTTCGTCAGCGGATTTTCGTAATTATCTTCTGACGCGATTTATACGATCATCACATCGCCACGATGCATGATCCGAACGAATCAGATGATATAGAAGTATATATCTGGATCGTCGATGAGACCTTTAATTCCTTAGCCTGTGCTGACGCCTAGCTCAGCTGCTAAAAGAACTATATCTAATCTAATTAGATTTATTATCGATCCAAATGGCTTCTCTTGCTGCCTCAGCTGCAGCAATAATCCGCATTTGTTGTTAATCGGCAACAGTTATCTTGCTCGGAATATTTCCAGCTTACTGTCCCAGTGTTCAAACTTTTATAGTACCGTAGTATTTACCGGTTTGGAAACTTGCAGCAGTGATCCTAGTCACTTCAAGTTCTCCATCTCCATAGTTTAAGACAACATCTTTAGTTCTCTCAGATACTAACAGATGTTCTTAATCTTCAATCCAGTGACTATCACTTGGATTGACCCGATTGTGACTCCATATGCTCGAAGCGTATGAACACCAATACAAGTACATTTTAAATGTACAATTTCCAGAGTGTTAACAACTCCAAATCTGTCCATGTAGATCTTTATTCCTTGAATAAAGGTTGTTACTCCCCAGAATTCTACAGAGAATTTCTATGAAAGCCAAGCTTTCACCGATTGTTTTATGGGAATTTAATTATCAGTGCTCTCCCACTAACCTCCTTATATACACAAGAATCATTTCGTTTTGAATTAAATCATACTCCATTATGATTACATCAAAACGATAATTCCTAGAACCTATGCTTGCTTCAATCCAAACATGGATCGAATAACCTGCAAACCTTGTTTGTCGGTTATACAAAATCGTCAGGATGTTGTAAGCATCCTCCAAAAGGTTTCCTTTTCAGGAAAGCGATTTTGATCTGCAACTGACACATTTCATAAATGAAATATGCAGTTATCAACAAGCATCTTCAAAATGGATTTACCATGGCAACAGGTAAAAGGTTGAATCGTTATTAACACAATGTTGATAACGATACCTTTCCGTCAAAAGCCCAGCTTTGTACGTTGGTATGTTGCCTTCCATGTATGTCTTCCTTGAAGACGTTTAATGTACCAATAGGCACAATGCCTTGTGGTACAACAACTAGTATCCAAAATAGTTGTTATACATGGAATCCATTTCGGACTCATGGCACTTTTCCATGATAGGGAGTCGATACCTTGTATCACTTCCTCAAAACGTAATCGGTTGGTATACCTTCATAAGATTGACATCTTTATGAGGTTAGATCAGAACCCATAACCCTAGGTTTTTTTCTGACTCTATCCGATCTACGAGTGTCTTTGTATTTGAAGATTAATGGTATAGAATCATCATAGATGAACTATTTGTGTTCCATTAAGGACTTCGTGCCTGAACAGTATTACTCCGATTCATTCATCGAGTATCACTATCCTCCCACTGACCACTGCATATCGGTATTCCTCTCAGGAAAACCGCATGGTGAGCACAACAATCACATGTTCTCATGTGAGATTTATAAGTACTATACTTATAGTTTCCCTTAGAATAACCTATATTGGCACTTATCCAATTTGGGTATTTCAGTTTGGTATCATCCAAACGTTATGCCTGGCATACCCAAATTGTCAGCAATGAGAAACCGGTTGTTTCTTTCCCTTCATATCTAATATGTAATCTGTCAAACAGATTATTATGGAACCTTATTCTAAATAAGTTTTGCACAGTTAATACATATCCTATTGAAGGAAACGGTAGCTCAGAGCGACTCTTGATTAATCTTATCATGCCTAACATGATTCGGTTAATCCGTTCGGACACACCGTCACTTTGACGTGTTTCGGGAGGAGTCCTCATTTGAAAGAATACTATACTCTTTCAAGTATATAAGAAACTTATTGCTTAAGTATTTTTCATTACGGTCTTACCGTGACGGTATAATACTATAGCCGATCTGTTTGTCTATTTCGTGTCGAAACTCTAAAAGTTTCAGATTTGTGTTCTACAAAAGAAACACATAACCATAACGTGATGCCACATCCGTTAAGGTCACGAAATATTCATGTTCACATCTAGCCTAGCTAGATATGGGCCCACTTACTTCACCATGAATATGGCTAACAGATCGGTGGCACTTACACTATTACCTAGTGAACAGTGTTTTAGGTACTTTACCTAACAAACTAGATTCGTAGACTTATTTGAATAGTCAAATCAGTCCTGGTATCCACTCTTCAAAAGTGTGGATATACGAGTCTTGTATAATTGTGTCCCAGATAACAATGCCACAAATAAGTCTCTATTGATCAAATCAATTTGAGCTATTTATTTGTCATTTTATTATATGAGATTTTATTTATATTCAAAATATAAATTCTGTTATTTACATCTAATGTATTTATCTCAGTATCATCTTTATATAATGAAACACTGAGTGTTCTAGAATATAAAGGTTTATCCACAATGGATTAAACACTGATATAGAGATAATGTCTCTAGTCAAACTAGTTACATTATAACAGTTCCTAATTTAAGTACACACCCAAAGGGTAGTTCCTAAACTTAGGTATCTACGGTCGAAACAGCGACTTTCGTCCCGTTTCCGATTCGCAGAAAAATCTCGGCTTGAAGTCAGTATCCAGCTCATAGCGGATTCTGAACATCAATACATATATTTTATGTACCACACTAAGTATTAAAAATCCAATTTCAATACTAGTAGTGAACATAACTTTGACAAATATTTTTAAAGTTAGAGCCTCGCCCTTTCTTTAATTCCTTCGTGTCTTCCATATCCAAATGGTAGTCACTTTGGGATATGTCAATTATCCTTTTCAATATTTCAGAAACCTTAGGCCAAGCCTTGGGTTTTTAGACTATCGAAACGATGTGCACCTCGTGCTACATGCCCAATTGCAAACTTTGACTTTATCTCCTCTAGAATAGTCAATTAATTCTCCAAGAATTATAAATTGCAATTTTAATACTTCTTAAATCTAAAATTAGATTTATGACAAGCATATTAAATTAAGCATTAAAGTCATCATCACATAAATCTTCCAAAGATTTTATGCTCTACTTATCTTGCTTAATTTTGGGCTTAAGGTATAATAAGTTATTTTATCAAATAAAGTAACCTATTATTTATTCCCAATTTGAAAATTAAATCATTTAAAATATTTTAATCCCAGATTATATTTTAAATATCCAACTTTTCAATTTTATCTTGATTACAATAGTCCAACTATTTAATCAACGATTAGTGGTACTATATATATTATAATGATTATAATAGTCAAACTATATAATCAAATATAATCCAAATTAATTAACCTCAATACATTGATTACTATAATCCAATTATAAAATCAACTGTAAACTGAAATTAATTAATTCAAATATATTGATTAATATAATCCAATTATATATAATCAAGTAAAATACAGTCCAACTGTTTATTAAAACAACATTTAAATATTAGTCCAACTAACATTTAATCTAATGACGAAATAATTTAAATGAGCGCGTATGGCGAGTAATTGAACGAATATTGCAAATTCAATTCTTGCCTCCCACTATTTTTCGTCGAGCCTCTAACCCTCTGTCGAGTACTCGGGAAACCGTGTTTCCTAGTGGGCTAGGATCCCGTTAAATATCACACAATCTTGACTTTGGCCAACAAATTGTATGATAATTAACTAGGTAGATCTCTAAGATCAATTGGATCTCATCCAACTCCTAGATCCAGTAGGTGGACATCCAAGTCCCAAACATATATCTTATATATGCCTATACATCGAATGTATACCCTAACCTTTTTCCTCTGAATCAACTAGGCCTTGGCTTTGGCACAACAAACCTAGTGATCCCAGTCAAGCGCAGACCCATTGACATGGAAGCTTCGTAATCAATGTCAATGGACAAGAAGTGGTCTTGACTTTGGCCAACAAACCACAACTTGGACACGACACCGATGTGGAACAAAGCCTCGTGATTCAAACACATCTTCGACGGACAAGGGCTTGACTTTGGCCAACAACCCATGCCAATCTAGGATCTTGAGCAAGAATCACTCAATGGAAGGAAAGACGCATGATATTTTATGAGGGCTTTTCGCGTGCAAATTGGCTACCAATTTAATTATCTTTGTTAAGGTCTCATCATCATACACCCTTAAACATGCATTCTAAACACATAATAAAGCGAGTATGAAAATAAAAAATAATGATATGCGGATGGATACTTTACATTGATCCTAGATCAAAACTCTCACTTTCTCTCTCCTGCTAGCACTAATATTTCTTCTACCCGTTACACTACACTTCTAAAGAAACCTCATATACATAGAGGGGAATAGGTGAGAAGAGAATACAAAGAATAGGAGATAAGGCTGGACTCGCAGGTCCAATTAATAAATCAAATTTATTAGAATTTCCAAAATAGCCCCACCCAGCTAATATCCTTCCGATATACATTATTCAAACATCACAACCATGTATTCATACAAGCATGTTATCAATCAATCTAATCAAATTAATTAATCTTGATAATTAGTGATCATCCAATGTTCAAACAAAGATTTGATTTTGTCGAGTCAAACTCGTATTGCGAACACGTACTCAAAGTACGATTTCTACGAATTAAATTAAATTACATGATTAAATCCAATTTAATACGTATTTAATTCTAATTCATTATTTAATTCCAAATTAAATATTACACTTTATAAAATAAACCTTTACGACTTAAATTCCAAATTTAATCGTTACGGGTCTCAAAGCCCGATTAATATCCATTATTAATTTAATTAAAGTCTAATGGGCTTTTAATTAATTTCTTGAGGCGTGGACTTTTGGTCAACTCGGGTCAAACCCGCACCAAAGTCCAATCCGGGAGTTACCCCATAAGCCCATAAAAATTTAGGCCCATTAGGCCCAATTAAACGTTAAAGGTTCATTAGTCGCATTTGGGCCTTTTGGAAGCGGTTTTGGCCTAATTGGATCCAACCAATTTTGGCCTAAACCAACTTTGTACAACAAAGTCCAATAAACCCAATAACAACTTTAAAAGCCCAAATCCAATTTTAAGCCCAATAATTTAATTTCAAAAATTCTAAATTTTCCAATTAAATTACCTAAAGTGTATATCATTATTAATTGCCCAAATCAAAGTTTCCAAAACATGAAATTTATCCAATTAATCATGCTTAACATCAATTAATCATGTCCAACATAATTGATCAAAATCAAACCCAATTAATACATGCTAAAGTCTCGCCCATAAGGGGAAAAAATGCCCAAATCAAATTCAATCAAATTGAACCAAATTAAACATAAATTCAACATCCCCAAATGATTTCTAAGTCATCCAATGAACAAAAAATCAAAAATCCAAGACATTAGGGCACTTGACAAATTCGGCCATCACAAGCAAATTGGGGAAAAATTGTTCCAAACACTTTTCATCAAATTGATCTAATCAATCATCAATTAAACAACATTTAAGCATTCTAAATCATCCAATTTCATTAAACATGCTCAAAATCAAGTTTACCCAAATTTGTCATGCCCAAAATTTGGGGGAAACTGGATCCAACCAAATTTCATGAAATTGATTATGCACAACATCAATTCAACCTCATTCAAGCATACTATACTAAACAATTTAATCATTTGATGCTCAAATTGAGTTTACCCAAATTAAAGTTTTGGCCAACATTAAGCAAATTGGGGAAAATCAATCCAATTAATTTTTCATCAAATTGATTACATATAACTCTAATTAATTCATATACAAGCATTCTTAAACAAATAATTTGTCAAAATCATGCTTAAATCAAAAAGCCCCAAATTTTGCTCAAGAACCCTAATTCGTTTTTATGCAACCAATAGCTCAAGATACCATTGTAGAGTTTCAATCAAGTCCCAAGGATCACAAACATGCATAAAAACGAGTTGAATACTCAAAGGAGTAAGGCGGAATACATACTCACATTGATCGGTTGGATGCGGTTGAAGATGAAAAACGCACTGCTCTCTCCATGCGCGGCAGTGGCGTCCTTGTACTGCAGTGGAGTGCTCGGTTTTGCTCCTCTTTGAACCTCAAATATTCGGCCATGGATGAACACCATTGAAGCTCCAAGCTTCAAGCTTCCAAAAGGAATTCCAAGCTCACAAATTTGTTTCCCTATCACCTATGTATAACCCAAGGTGTGCTAGCACTTGTCTTCTTCCTTTTATTCTCTTCTTGATTCGGCAAAAACCAGAAAAAAGAAGAAAGAAATCGGCTAAAACCGTGAGAGAAGAAGAGGAGGGAAAGAGAGAAAGGTTTCCTTGAAACCGTATGCCCTAATGTTGGAGAGAGAGAAGATAAAGCTTTAATATATATATTTATTACATTTACCAAGTAAATTAAATAAAACATATATATATTACTTTAATTCAAAAATCAAAAGGTAAAAGTGAAAAGCAATTTAACTTTTCCCAACCACCTTTTAGAATTCACATCAAGTCACTTTAATAAAGTGACAACATGTCATGTCACATCACTCAAAGTGACGAGTGATTTGACAATTGATGCGACTAGTGATTTGACGCTTAATGTGACTTGTGTGCAGCACTCGAATTCGAAATGCAAATGCGCTCGCAATCACTCTCGGGCTCGGGTTCGCTAATTCCAAATTAACGAATTTTCCGTCGCGTCGTAATTAAATGATTACGCCTAGCGAATTCACTATTCATGTCGCTAACGAATTAATTCTAAATTAATTCGTTCGCCCGAATTAAAATCTAATTTCAATTCCGCGTCGAAATCTAATTTCTAATAATATATCAAATATATTATTTTATCGATTAATTCCAAATTAATCGTTCTCTCTCTTTAATGATATTTTATCCGAGATAAAATATCTCCGTGATTAATCCCAGATTAATTTTCTCTCTCTTCTAATTAATCCTAGATTAATTAAAGTGCGAGTTATACATCATCGGTGAATCTTCAGGAAGCGACCCATGAGATCTCCGGATATGTTGGCAGTAAATACGGTCGTCGGATATCCGAACACGTAAGTACCTCGTACTACGTTTATACCGATTTACAAGACAAGGTTGGCTTCTAGCAAAGCGCCATGCCTACCCAATTCTCCAGAAATATTCTTACAGGAATATATATAGATCTGTATCAAGCGTAGTATACCGTAGTATTGTGCATATCGGCCCAGTATCAGATAGTCACGTGCTAGGCCTGGGGCTGGATTTGTGTCTGCCCCGTACGAAGCACATGTCGGATGTCTGGTAACTAGTCTCTATAATCGGATATACATGACCTTGTCATAATATCCTGATGGCCGCGCAGCACTTAAGAGCACTAATACCGTATCCTGCGTGACATCATCTCCAATATGACTGAAGTGATACTTCCATCTTGACATCACACCCAATACACTACGACTCTCTGATAAACCCAGAAGTGGTGTACGCAGAACCGGTTAAAGCCCTGTACCACCAAGACCAAAGTCTATCGATTATCGTAAGTATTAGCGATGTAAGTCTCAGGTTAAGACCATACACACATACCCTGATTTCGGCCTCCCATAGACACATAGTCATAATACCAATGGGATTCCGAGGGGTCTATCCAGAGCGAAGCTGTTTCCCATACCATCGGTGAAACACAACCTCCTATCGCACTTGCATAAGTATCCAATACTTAAATATATGAGAACTATGCCGTCGTGCCCTCACAACGCGCACAAGTGCAATACTAGCCTATTCCGCATTATCGATGTCCTGTCTCGATAATACTCCGGCTAGGGATATTTAATGATTAATCCTTGGTGGACTGATACTGTCTCATATCATCTCAATCCAGGAACTAATCATATGGACCTCTCTTTATTTATATATTTATGGTGATTTAATCACAAATGATGAGAGTGCAATTTCCTTGTCACATAGTTAATTTGTACAACAACACCGTGATCTGTACAAATAGTGACGCTATGGGTCATATTATCCAACAATCCGACAAATAGGCATTTATCTGATTTGGGTTCAAGTTTGGTACCTTCCAAACGTTTGACGTATGCCCAGCAACCCCAAATCTTCAGGATTGAGAAACCTGGTTTCTTTCCTGTCCATATCTCATACGGAGTTGTTGAACAGACTTTGACGGAACCTTATTCAAAATAAGTATTGCAATGTTCAATGCATATCCCCAGAAGGAAATAGGTAGCTCTGTGCGACTTATCATAGACCTTACAATGTCTAAAAAAGTTCGGTTTCTCCATTCGGACACACCGTTTAATTGCGGTGTTCCAGAAGGAGTCCACTATGAAAGAATACCATATTCTTTCAAGTAATCAAGAAACTCATTGCTTAAGTATTCACCACCACGGTCCGACCGTAATGTCTTAATAGTTTTACCGGTCTGCTTTTCTACTTCGTGTCGAAACTCTTTGAATTTCTCAAAGGTTTCCGACTTGTGTCTCATAAGATACACAAAACCATAACGCGATGCATCATCCGTAAAGGTTATGAAGTATTCATATCCACCTCTAGCCTGGCTAGACATGGGCCCATAAACGTCACTATAAATAAGAGCTAACAGTTCGGTGGCACGTACACCTTTACCGCTAAAAGGTGATTTAGGCATTTTACCTAATAAGCAAGATTCACAGACGTCATATGAATTTGGATCAAATTCGTCCAAGTACCCACTCTTCGAAAGTGTGGATATGTGAGTCTTGTTTATGTGTCCCAGACGACAATGCCATATATAAGTTTCATCTTTGTGACTTACTTTAAGCCTTTTGTTTGTTACATTATATGTTTGAGATTGATTTATATTCAAAATATAAAGACCATTATTTACATCAGCGGTGCAAATTTCTATATCATTTTTATACATAAAACACCCAGTGTTTCTAAATACAAAAGTATACCCACATTGGGTTAACATAGATACATAAATAATATTCCTAGTCAAACTAGGTACATAATAACAGTCTGTAAGTTCAAGTACATGCCCCGAGGGTAGTTCCAAAACATAAGTGCCCACGGCCAAAACGGCGACCCACGTCCCATTTCCAACTCGTAGATCAATCTCTCATGAGGCCAGTCTCCTGCTAATCCGCATATCCTACATATCAGTATATATATGAGTTCCACAACTAGAATCAAAAATCCAATTTTTAAAACTAGTAGTAGACATGTTTATTTCTATAACAAACATACCTGAAGCCGGTGCCTTGCCCGCTTTAATTTCCTTCTGGAGTGCCTTGTACTCGCGGCAGTCACGCTTCCAGTGACCCCGCTTCCCGCACTGTAGGAATACATCCTGGGATTTGTCCTTAGGCTTCCCAGAAGCCTTTGACGTTTTGGCCTTGCCCTTCTTCGTCTACTTCTTCTTCTTGACACCTCTAGTCACCTTGGGCCAATCCCTCGGAGTCTGAGATGTCGAAGCAAAGTTCGCCTCGCGCTTCTTGCCTTTAAGTAGCTCTCTTTCTGCCTTACGCAGTGTGGACATCAACTCTCCAAGATTTTGCTCTTGGTTAATCATATTGTACTTCATGATGAACCCACTCCAAGTGTCGGGGAGAGATTGTAAGATCAAATCTATTAAGATCTCTATCTCGAAGATAATCCCCATATATCCAAGCTGCTCGATGTCGGCAATCATCTGTGTCACATGATGTTCAACAGATGTACCCTCCGACATCTGAGCGCGGAAGAGCTTCTTCTATAACTCATATATTTGCGATCTAAGATTATATCGGTGTAGATCATGCAACTTCGCCAACATGTTATAAGGATCCAATCCCTTGTTTTGTCGAAGGAATTGTTGAGTAATAGCAGCAAGCATAATAGATTGAGCAGTTGCGTTGTCATCGCTATGAGTCTTCCAAAGCTCTAGCTCGACAACTGATCAGATCCGGGCTTAGGCCCGAGAGGCCTTTCTATAGTATATAGCAGCCTCTCGGATCCCAGGACGATCATGAGATTCAGTTCCCAATCCAAAAAGTTTGTGCCATTAAAGACATTATCCCATGATGATGTCTCGGACACTGTTCTTTCCAGTCATTTTAATTGCAATAGTCCAACAATCCAATTAACAATGTATGGGTATATTCTAACTGTTACAAGAAAAAATAACATAATATTAGTCCAAATAATAAAATAATTTTGACAAAATAATTTGAAAGCGCATAAAGCTAAGTAATTGAACGAAATTGCAAATTCAATACTAGCCTCCCACTATTTTTCGGCGAGCCTCTAACCCTCTGTCGAGTACTCGGGAAACCTAGTTTCCTAGTGGGCTAGGATGCCGTAAAATAATACACAACCTTGACTTTGGCCAACAAGCTGTATGATATTTGACTAGGTAGATCTCGAAGATCAATTGGATCTCATCCAATTCCTAGATCCGATAGGTGGACCTCCAAGTCCGAAACATATATACAATATATATGCCAATATATCCAATATATTTTCCTAACCTTTTCCTCTGAATCAACTAAGCCTTGGCTTTCGCACAACAAGCTTAATTATCCCAGTTAAGCGGGACCCATTGACATTGGAAAGCTTCGTAATCGATGTCGATGGACAAGAAGTGATCTTGACTTTGACCAACAAATCACAACTTGGACAAGATACCGATATGGAACAAAGCCTTCATGATTCAAACACATCCGCGATGGACAAAGGTCTTGACTTTGGCCAACAAACCAGTGCCAATCTTGGATCTTGAGTAAGAATCACTCAATGGAAGGAAAAACGCTTAATATATTTTGAGGGTTTTTCTTGTAAATTGGCAACCAATTTATTATCTTTGTTAGGTCTCATCATACACCCTTAAGCATGCATTCTAAAAGCATAATAAGGCGCGGAAAATAAATTAATAACGATATACGGATGGATATTTTACAGATTGTTCCTAGAACAAATCACTCTCTTTCCTATCCCCGGCTAGCAATATTCTAACTTCTACCCAATTACATAATACAATAAAAGAAACCTTATTACATTGAGGGGAATTAGGTGAGAAGAGAATTGCAAAGAATCGAGAGAGATAAGGCTGGACACGCACGTCCAATTTAATAAATTCTAAATTTACAACAATTTCAAAAATTGCCATTTCCCTTCTAATATTCATCTGATATACGTTATTCATTCAACACATCCATGTATTCACACAAAGCATGTTATTCAATCAATCAATGCTTACTAAAGCTGCATGTTTCATTTATGAAATATGGCAGCTGGAACGGGAAAATCACTTTCCTGAAAAGGAAACCTTTTGGAGGATGTTTACAACATATTGTCGGTTTTGTCGTACCAAAACTACCAAATGAGGTTTGCAGGTTATTCGATCCATGTTTGGATTGAAGCAAGCATAAGTTCTTGGAATTATTATTTTGATGTAATCATAATAGTTTATGATTTAATTCAAAACGAAAAGATTCTTGTGTATATAAGAGGGTTAGTGGGAGCGCACTGACAATAAATGTCCTATACAATAATGATAATATGTCATTTCTTGGAAATGATATTCCCATAATAACTATAGGTGAAAGTTTGACTTTTGAAAACTCTTCGAGAATTAATACATTGAAAAATATATGTGACCTGGTGTCTCATACGCTTTGAGCATATGGATACACAAACAGGCCAATCCGAGTGATAGTCACTGGATTGAAGTTAAGAACATCTGTTAGTATCTTAGAGATCTAAGGATGCTGTCTTAATCTATGGAGAAGGAGAACTTGAAGTGAGTGGGATCACTGTAGCAAGTTTCCTAACCGATAAGACGACTAAAAGTCGCAAATGGTACCATACAGTTTGAATAACAGAACAGTGAGCTGGAAATCTTCCAAGCAAGATACTGTTATCGTATAAACACAAATGCGGGTTATTGTTACAGCTAAAGTAGCAATAGAAGCCTTCTGGGTCGATAATAAATCCTAATTGGATTAGGAATAGTTCTGTTAGCAGCTGAGCTAGGCTCGAGCACATGCTAAAGAATTAATGGTCTCATCAACGATCCAGATACATACTTTGATATTCATCTGATTCGTTTGGATCATACATCGTGGCGATGTGATGATCGAATAAATCGCATT
The DNA here is from genome assembly GCA_019454045.1 of Zanthoxylum bungeanum. Classification (NCBI taxonomy): domain Eukaryota; kingdom Viridiplantae; phylum Streptophyta; class Magnoliopsida; order Sapindales; family Rutaceae; genus Zanthoxylum; species Zanthoxylum bungeanum. The sequence continues at coordinate 32,572 of SKCR01031914.1, forward strand.
AGATGATAATCATGAAAATCCGCTGACGAAAGCTTTTCTCAGCAGTTTGAGCCAACCGTACATAGTTCGGGTGTAAGACACTCAAGTGACTGGCTATAGGCCAAGTGGGAGATTGTTGGACAATTATGACCCATAGCGTCACTATTTGTACAGATCACGGTGTTTTTGTACAAATTAAACATGTGACAAATGAGATTTCACTCTTATCATTTGTGATTAGATCACCTAGATATATAAATGATGAGAGGTCCCTATGATTTGTTCCTGGACGGAGAATGATATGAGAGAGTATCAGTCCACGAAGGATAAATCATTAAACATCCCTATTCAGAGCATTATCGAGATTGGACATCGATGAAGGCGTAAAAGACTAGTATTACACTTGTGCGCGTTGTGAGGCCACAACGGCATAGTTCTCATATATTTGGGTATAGGATACTCATGCAAGTGTAATAAGAGGTTGTGTTTCACCGATGGTACGGGAAACAGCTTCGCTCTTGATAAGACCCCCTCGAAATTCCATTGGTAGTATGACTATGTGTCTATGGAAATCCGAAATCAGGGTAGGTGTATTTGGTCTTAACATGAGACTTGTACCGCTAATAGATACGAAAATCAATATACTTTGGTTGAGGTCGTCCAGGGCTTTAACCGATTCTGTGTACGCCAATACTGGGTATATTGAGAATCGTAGTGTGTTGGGTGTGATGTCAAGACGGAAGTGTCACTCCAGTCATATGGAGTTGATGATCGCGCAGAGATACAGAACTGGCTCTCTATATAAGGTTGCAACCGTCGGGATAATATGACTTGGTCATGATTATCCGATATTAAATAGACTATTTGCTCGTTATCCGATATATGCTTCGTACGGGGCAGACACTGTACCAGCCCCAGGCCTCGCATGTGATCATCTGATACTGGACAGAAATACGCAATACTACGGTATACTATGCTTGATATAGATCCTTATTCCTGTAAGGATATTTCCGGAGAATTGGGTAGGCATGGCGTTTTGCTAGAGGCCAACCTTGTCTTGTAAATCGGTATAAACATAATACGTGGTACTTACGTGTTCGGATAGTCCGACGACCGAATTTACTGCCAACATATCCGGGGATCTCATGGGTCGCTTCCCAAAGATTCACCGATGATGTATGACTCACACTTTCATTAATCTGGGATTAATAAGATGAGACAAAAAATTAATCTGGGATTAATTGCGGAGATATTTTATCTAGGATAAAATATCAATTAAAGAGAGATAACGATTAATTTGGAATTAATCGATTAATTAATATATTTGATATATTAAATTAAATTGGATTTCGACGCGGAATTAAAATTAGATTTTAATTCGGGCGAACGAATTAATTTAGAACTAATTCGTTAGCGATGTGAATAGTAATTGTGCTTGGCATGATTATTTAATTAAATTAGATTTAATAACGACGCAACGGAAAATTCATTAATTTGGAATTTAGCGAACCCGAGCCCGAGATTATTTGCGAGCGTATTCGCATTTCGAATTCGAGTGAAACAAATCAAATCAAGCGTCAAATTGCTAGTCGCAACTAGCGTCACATCATTCGTCAATCTAGTGATGGATGTCTTTCACTTTGAGTGATTGACGCCAGTCACTATTCACTGATGATGGCAAGTTGATGTGAGTTTATGTGAGTAGATGAAAAGCATTAATGGCTTTGTTTTTGGAGGGAAAAATTGGTGTATATGTTTTTGGAAAATCATTTACCATTTTTTCATTTCAATTAACACAGATTTTATCTCTCTCTCTCCTCCAAATCTTCCTCTTTCTCACACGCTATTTCTTGTTCTGGTTTTGCTGGGCAGAACCGAAAATGGTAGGGAAGCAAGTGTGATTTTGTGGCAAAATCAAGAGTGCTAGCACACTCCGGGATCATGCGAAGGTGATAGGGAAGTCCACCCATGAGCCGGGATTCGTTTGACGAAGCTTGGAGTTTGTTCAAGGAGCATCAATGGACGCCAAAATAGAGCAGACCAGTGAGCTCACTGCCGAGCAGTCCAAGAGGCAGAAATCAGATTTTTGTTCGTCGTAGCGTCGCTCAACCGATCGATGTGAGTATTCTGCGACTCCCTCGTTGTATTCGCACGTTTATTTCATGTTTGTTATTCGATCCTATGGACCTAGAAACTCCAACACTCATATAGTCCTCCTCTAGAAACGTAGCATTTGTCGATACAAACACTTTGTTATCATCAGGATTGTTGAAGAATCCACCCCTAGTCTCCTTAGGATAGCCTACAAATAGGCACACCTGAGAACGTGTTCCAACTTTGTAGTCTTATTCTTCAACACATGTGTTGGGCACCCCCATATGCGGAAATATCGTAAACTAGTTTTACGACCATTCCACAACTCTAAGGGAGTCTTATGAACAGACTTAGATGGAACTACATTAAGGATATCCATTGTGGTTTGCAGTGCATATCCCCGGAATGAACTAGGTTGTAAGCTATAACTAAACATAGATCTCATCATGTCTAGTAGGGTTCGATTTCTCCTTTCTGCAACACCATTTTGCTGTGGTGTTCTAGGTGCTGTGAGCTGGGATACTATCCCATGCTCAACTAAGAATTCCTCGAAGTCTCTGTCGAGGTATTCCTTTCCACGGTCTCATCGCAGAGTTTTGATTGTCTTACCTAATTGGTTCCCAACCTCAACACGATACTCCTTGAACTTTTCAAAGGCATCTGATTTGTGATGCATTAGGTAGACATACCCATATCTTGAATAATTGTCAATGAATGTGAGGAAGTATTCATAACCACCTCGGGCTTTTACATTCATTGGTCCGAAAACGTCCGAATGTATTAGCTCAAGTGGTTGGTTGGCTCTTATACCTTTTCCGGTAAAAGGTCTCTTGGTCATTTTACCTTCTAAACAGGATTCGCAAACTGGTAGAATCATTAGCTTTAACTGGTTTAAGGCTTCGTTCTTGCTCAATCTATTTATCCGGTCAAGGTTGATGTGACCAAGTCTAAGATGCCATAGATATGTGTCATCATGAGAAATCTTTGGCCATTTAGTTTTAGGTTTCTCAACCTTAAACATTTCAGTGTTGAGCAGTGACCTATGTGTTAATGGTCTTAACACATACAAGTTATTTTTTGAGTTTCCTGTGCATATAGTTAATCCATTTCTACCAATAATAACGAAATTGCTATTAAAAGAAACTGAATAACCATCATCCAAAAGTTAAGAAACATAAATCAAATTCCTGCGAAAAGCAGGAATGAATAACACATTGTTCAAATTTAAATAACTATTATTGATAAAATTTAAACTGGAAACTCCCACTGCTCTTGCTGAAATGGCATCCCCTGTCCCGACCCTCATGGTGTAGTCACATTCAGCAAGGTCCCTCCATGAATCAAGTAGCTGCAAAGAAGAACAAACATGGTTAGTGGCTCCATAATCAACAATCCAAGCGGATTTATTATCCTTCACTAATAGAGATTCAATAACGAGTATATCATATTTACCTGTTTCCTTTTTCTCCTTCAGCTCAGCAAGGTATTTAGGATATTTCCTTTTCCAATGCCCATTCTTGTCGCAGTGGAAACATTTTCCCTTGGGCTTGGTATCCTTTGAGCCTTTCTTGTTCTTCTTCTTCATGGGCTTTCCATTAGCCTTCCCAGTGCTTTTCTTCTTCTTCTTTGCAGATTTAGAAGACTCAGCAACATTTGCCTCTGCACTGGACTTATGAGGATCCACAAGCATAGACTCGTAATGGGTGAGCTCATTAAGCAGTTGGGTCAAAGTAAAAGACAACTTGTTCATAACGTAGTTGCTTTTAAATTGTAGGAAACTCTTCGGAAGAGTTTCCATAATCATGGTCACCTGGCTACGCTCGTCAATACGAGCTCTATGGGTTTCAGCAGTGTTGAGATAAGTCATCATTCTCAAGAAGTGCTCTCGGACTGATGTCACATCCTTCATCCTAGTTGTCATCGCTGAGACCATGGCCTCATGGAATTGACACTCCGAAGGCTGCCCAAATATTCCCTGTAATGTCTCCATCATCTGAGATGATAGAGCCATAGGTTCATGCTTTGCAGCAAGAACCTCAGACATCCCTGCTAGCAAGTAGCAGCGGGCTTTCTCATTTGCTGTGACCCATTTCTGGTAGGTATCGCACACAGCTTGGCCAGCATTTCTGGCCGGCTCGGGAGGACGTTCCTCCGTCAGGACAAACTTTAGGTCTTCATAGACCAGGATAGCGTTCATATTACTTTTCCACTTAACATTGTTTTCTCCCGTTAATTTATCATTTGAGAGTATGGAAATAATTGGAGAAACCATGGCTGAAAATAAAATAAACATGCATTTTAACATTCATTCATCACATATTAAAATCATCAAATAATTTTGGCATAAAATTAAAAAAGATGCATTAACCATGAATAATGAATTAGAAACCTAAGAGAATTACTATGCCACAGTAATCTATCATCCCATAAATAAGTACCGCCGTAGGGTAGGTCGAGTACTCGCATGATAGATCGAGACAATCTCAGTCAATTTAATATTTGCGGGAATAACTCTTATTCTTATATTAAACAACTACCGTTTTATTTGATCAAGGAATTTTATTAACAGTTAATTATTCCTTTGTTAGTATAATCCGACGTTTCGGGATTCTTGGACTTAACGAGTGAAGTGCCGCCGTAGGGTAGGTCAGTTCACAAGATACATCGAGAATCCATATCCTCGGAACCCAAACTTGATATTAACCCAAAATAGACTCCAACCGTAGGGGATGAAAACAAAGCCGTCTCGAGGCGCCTTTTGAATATCACGTTTTTGGACTAACAACGGAGATCGCGAGATATACTGTCGTATATCCCTCTCCCACTCACTATTTTAAAAATTAAGGTTTCTATCAAAAACATCTAATATTTTATTTTAACTAGTGTGGATAAACTTATGGCGGCTAAAGCATAAATATTATTTACACTAGTTTGTCATAAGTGATCTAATCAATTTTAACTATTAAAATTGTGTCACTAATATTTCATTAGTCTCTACTAACAGTTTTACTCCATTAAACTAATTTAATTAGAGTGGTATAAGTGAGCTATTACATTTTAACTTTTAAAATATTAGACACTTATAATTTTAAAAATCATCGAATTCTAAAAGGTCAAAATTTTAATTAAATATTTTAATAAATCTTAGTGTGTCATAAAATCCAATGGTACGTGGAATTATATCCCGAGTGCAGACCATATTACCGTCCATTCGGAATCGGCTATGAAATTTATGTCCGGGTTTCCATCCTATATACCAATGGAATTTATTATGCATTAATTAAGCCCAATATATTAGAATTCAAATTTTAAACCATAAATCCAATTAATCTAATTAATTGATTTTCATGCATATCATTTTCTAACTTAAACATTTTAAATTACATAAAATCATAATTTTATGTCTATAATGATAATACATCTATGACATGTTATGGCAAGTAAAATGCATGAGTGGGCACCCTAAGCATTATGACATCTTATTCAAACAATTCGAAATAAAAAATACATATAATATAAAAAAATATTTTACATTGACCGGGCTCTTATTTTTCCTATACTAATCTAATTAGTACAAGAGATTCACCAAGGCATTCATTGGCCTTTCAAATCCCGCTCCAAAGTGGTGTTGGCTCCCTTTGCGACTTTGGTGCTCCAAAATACAAAAAATTGAAACTTTACATTGAAAATTAAAATTACAACAAATGTAAACAATGGCCTTATGGCCTTACATCCCAAAAACAAAACCAACTACAAAAATAAGATCCGGAAAAATTTATGACAAATGTAAAATCCATTCATCATATGAAATAACAAAACCATTCATCATATGAATATCACAATGTGCCCACTCATATAAACATGCATATCATATTTATAACTCATAAACATATATTAAAAACAGAAACTTTAAATGAAAAAGTGAAGGGTTGAGAACACTTTTCAACCTCGCACTTGATGTCAATTGTAGGAAATGATTTCCTCGCGCAGCAGAAGCGATTAGGCTCAAGGATCGACCTTGAAAAAATTTTCTGCTTTCCCTTACTTAAAGCCGAATGGAACCAGCACATATACTGAAGTTTTGCTTCTGTTTCGGACAAGATCTCAGCCCCGGAATGCGCCCAAAACATTCCCCGAATAGCCCCCGAACTGCAGTGAAATAATGGACTATTTTGGACCCGTTACACAACCGAACTACACACAAATCACCCACTGATTTACGTGAACTGGAAGGGTGATATAGGTCTGATTTTTCCACTAAAAAAAATCCTAACTCAGCCCCAAAAAGTCCCCAAGGTGTTTCCCAAAACCCGAATTAAAACAAAACAAACCGAGCCCCTAATCAAGCAAGTGATTCACGGCAGTGAAATTGTCCCAATGCCGTGAGTTGTAGATGAAGAGAGTAATGAGTTTTGTTCAACACCACAAGATCTTCCGAGCTATATCTCGTTACCAAGGGAAAGTAGTGTGGGCTACACACACGATCAAATCCCTAATGTTTTTTAGATTTAATCACACACTAATAATATTTTCTTATTCTTGTTCTCCAATTTTGTTTCTCAACTTTTGAGAGAATGAGAGAAGAAGAAGAAGAAGAAGAAGAAGGTGGCTAGGGTTTCTTGAATTAGAGTTCTCCAAATAAAAAATATATTTTTCTTTTTATACTTAGGGTAATTTGTTTCATAAAACAAATCAACCACTTCCCTCCCACCTATGTCAAATTCGGCCAAGCTAGGGTTTCTTTTAATTTTTTTCAACATCAATATTCAATTTCCATTATTGAAAAGATTTTACAAAATTAAATAAGCAATTAAAAATTTGAAAATCACAATTTCCAAATTAATGCCAAGGATTTTATTTGTTTCCAAAACAAACAAATCCATCACCTAATGGCTTGAGGAATTCAGCCACTACAAGGAATAATAGATAAATTTTGTAGCATAGGTATTCAATTCTATAATTGAAATATATGTTACAAAATTAAAGAGTTACTACCTTTTAAAAAGATGTAACTTCCAAATTTAATTCAAAGGTTTCCAAAACCCAATTTGGAATTCCAATATTAGCCTTCATTAAATTATATCACATATAATTTAATTACTAGCAATAAATAATTATCATATAATCATTTATTATATAATCATATATTAACTTTTAATATATAGTTGTAAGTGTGACAAATAATATTATTAATCAAATTGATATTATTTATACCTTTATGATTATATAATTGGACTATCCAATTATACTAAATCCGTTACAGTAAATCGAGCTAGCACGGGGACCAAATGGACCTACGGTTCCGAGCTCCAATAATCTCGAAATATTAATTAAGCTCTTAATTAAATATTCCGAATTATTAACTCCGGGTTATTCCACTAAAAACCCAAAGTTGAACTCTCGTTGCCGCAGATGATATATTAAGCCGAACTAAGACGGTGTCTATCGATATAGTCATTACATATTAATTAACCCTTCACGAGTATCTCATAATTAGAGTCGGGTCATAATGTAAGTTATACCCATCTAATCATTTTTACCTTAAGTACCATTGATTCTCTAATGAACGATTTATTCATAACTATTATGAATATTAATCTTTCTATTCGTAATAGAAAGACTTGAGTGCTCAAATCGTTCAAGTACCGAATCAACCCTTAAGAAAGATACTCATCTACTTCTCGCAAGAATGAGTGAACTTCATGTCTATATAAAGCGTTCCCAGCTACAAAACAAACTGTGCCCCCAAAGTACGTAGCTATTGGTCGGGACTGCTACACCAACCTCATCTTTATAAATCAAAGGACACAGCCTGCCATGCAGGAGTTCATAGTACACTCAGGATTAAGATCAATCCATATATAACCATCAAGTAGATTGAAATGACTTTCTTTGCTTAACGGATATTATAAGAATGTCATTTCTATCTCGGTCCAGTCTTATATGATCGCATCATACAAGGTGTCTCCATTCTCATGTCTCTATATGGACGATCCGGATCAAGATCGCCATACAAATATAGAATGGACCGCAACTATAGATAAACCATAAACAAGTACCCACTTTGTTTGCTCTCTATGGACTATTTAAGATTACTAACTTCAGACCTAAATCCTCTTGTGTATGACACTCATACACTAAGTCTGAAGGTACATAAGTAATCTAGGGTATTTAAAATGATATATAATATGCGAAAATTAAACAAACAATTTGATAAATGAATAATGATCGATTTATTTCAAAACATATAAAACCGTTTACATCACATATAGCTCTAGGGCATATATTCCAACATAGAATACATTATGCTTACTGATGAGGGGGAGCCAGAAACCTTCAACGAAGTTGTATCTCATAAAGAATAAGATAAATGGTTGCACGGAATGCAGGATGAGATGGCATCTCTGCAGAAGAACAATATTTATGATATAGTCAAGCTCCCACATGGAATGAAGGCACTGTAAAACAAATGGGTGTTCAAGCTCAAGAAAGATGGCAGCGGAAAAGCTCGACTAGTAGTCAAAGGATTCCTACACAAAAATGGAATTGACTTTGATGAGATATTTTCACCAGTGATAAAAATGGCTTCAATCCGAGTTATCCTAGGATTGGTCGCCAGATTGAACTTGGAACTTGAACATATGGATGTCAAAACATCATTTATTCATGGTGATATGAATGAAGAAATCTACATGGAGCAGCCAGAAGGATTCAAGGTTTCAGGAAAAGAAAAAAAAGAGCTTGTACGGGCTCAAACAAGCACCGAGGCAGAGGTACAAGAAGTTCGACTTATTCATGGTGGGTCAAGGCTATAAAAGAACTGTAGCAGATCAGTGTGTATACATTCAGAGGTTTCCAGATGGAAATTTCGTTGCTCTTCTACTGTATGTAGATGACATGTTGATTGTTGGACAAGAAGCGGCGAAGATCAGCCAGTTGAAGAATGAACTCTCCAAGGCTTTCGACATGAAAGACTTAGGACCAGCTCAACAAATTTTGGGAATGGAGATTGTTCGTGACAGACAGAATAAGAAGTTATGGCTTTCACAGGAAATGTATATTGAACGGGTAATCAGAAGGTTTGATATACAGAAAGTCAAACCAGTCAGCGTTCCGCTAGCGCACCATTTCAAACTGAGCAAGAGTTCGTGCCCCTCATCCAAGAAAGATATAGAGGAAATGTCAGCAATACCATATTCTTCAGCTGCTGGAAGCCTTATGTATGCAATGGTATGTACCAGGCTAGATATTGCACACACAGTGGGTGTAGTGAGCCGTTTTCTCTCTAACTCTAGAAAAAAACATTGGGAGGTAGTCAAATGGATTCGATCTTGGAAGGCTAATACAGATTCGGATATGGCGGGACATCTTGATGGTAGGAAATCTACATCAGGATTCATCTACACTTTTACAGAGGGATCTGTGTCATGGCAGTCAAGATTGCAGAGGTGTATTGCATTATCCACAACAGAAGTTGAGTACATCGCTATAGCTAAGGCAGGAAAAGAAATGTTGTGGCTAAAGCATTTTCTCCAAGAGGTAGGGATCAAGCAGACAGAATACAAGAAATATTGTGACAGTCAGAGTGCTCTGGACTTGTGCAAAAACTCAATGTATCATTCTCGAATGAAACACATTGATATCCACTATCATTGGATACGCGAAGTGATTGATCAACAACTGCTGAGACTAGTGAAGATCCATACATATGAGAATCCAGCCGACAAGTTAACAAAGGTGGTTGCTCGAGACAAGCTAATGTTGTGTAGAGACATAGCCGGGATAGCTGTCAGATAATGATTGCCTCAGATGCAGCTGGAGGGGGAGAATTGTAAAAGAAGTGGCAATGCAGAGACATGGCCATGCATGAAACTTCCTTCAAGTTTCCTGCTACCAACACATCTAGCTGCACGAGACATGGATGCATGCCACCTTTTGAAGACTAATGCAGAACTCTCCAAGCAACTTTCGGTGCCTTGGTTGTCATTGCAAGAAATGTCAACAATTATGTGTAAATGGTGCCACTAAATCAGGAGTTAAAGGTGAAGTACTGTTCATCTGTGGAAAATATAGGCAGTCCATTGCCTATAAATACTGAGCTTGTTGTAAGCTCAAACATATCCCAAAAAGAATGTTGAGTGTATAAAGAGAGTGTGTGAGGTTTTAAGTTTCTAATTGTAAACTTGAATTTTATTCTTGAAGTAATAAAATTGAATTCGGTTTTTCCTCAAAACTCTCCAAGAGTGATCGGTGAATCAAAACAATACAATCAATTTCCACTATCGTGCAATCAAAATAACATAATAAAATTGAGACTTAAAACCAAGTTGAGTTGTCTCTGTCCTTAAGAATTTATTAGCCCTGTCTCGGTGCTCTATAGATGTTTTATGGCTAACGTTCTCTCAGGATTACTTGGTTTCTTCTTGTAGAAGGGGCACTCATTTCTCCAAGAGCTTGAACTTAAAGAAGAATGATGAAAACTCTCTTTATACTTAGATACTTTGGAATGAATGAATGTTTGGATTTTTAGATATAGAAGAATGAATCCAAGGCCCTCTTTATATAGGCATGGAATGGTGCCTTTGTGGCCGCCTTTTGATTTATGGTGCAACTCTCCTAAGGGTTATACTCATTCCTTATTCCCTTTGAGACATAGAGACATATACCTCCACCTTAGAGGATATGTCTTTTCATCTTTGTGTCTTTTCCCATAAGACAATTCTTAAGGGACATGTCTCTCATACATTATTAGAATATATATTAGAGAATTTCCTACAATCCTTCATAATTCTCTAATATTAATGCAAACACTTAAGATTTAAGAGAGTTTCCGTGAAATAAAACTGCATCGGAATATGTAGCTTTCGCCTTGAACCTTTCATAGTGAATGACAATCAGATTTACTTGGCAAAATAGTGACCCATAGTCTTGAACTGTTCCGCCGATAGTGTAAACCAAGACAATAGCTATCACATAGCTTTACTTCGACCATTTTTCAGTTCTACGGTTGTGTTCAATTCGACCATAAACATCGATGCTGAATTCATCGAGTACTTTAGGGAATCCAGCACTAAAAATTCTCATGGAAGCGGCCTCACTTCTTACTTGAAATAGGTGATCTACTATAAAAAAAAAATTGCATTTACCCCATTAGGACTCTTCTCATAATATAGTGATCATTAAAAGCCTTAACATATCCTAACCTTGACAGACATCACTCTGCATCATTATAGGAATGAGAAAAAGTATAAAAACTCTACAGTACTTGTTATGAATTGTACAAAATATCAATTGTCCCTTTTGGACCTAGATCTTGGGATCTCCAGTCAGTTAGGTTGGATTTTCAAAGTGAAAATTCTTAAATTATAGGCTTCAAGCACATTCCCCTCGATGACTTCTCAACTTGCCCTCTAGGTAAACCTTTAGTAAGTGAATCTGTTAGGTTTTCCTTTGACTTGACATAATCTATTGAAATTATACTGCTTGAGAGCAGTTACCGTATGGAATTGTGTCTGCGACGTATTGTCAAGACTTACTATTATACATTGTATTTTGGGCTCTCCCAATAGCCGATTGACTATCACAATGTATGCTTATAATAGGCACTAGTATTGGCCAATTTGGAATATCCTCTAAGAAATTTCTAAGCCACTCCGCTTCGTCTGCTACTTTGTCTAATGCTAAACTCATATTCCATAGTAGTCCGGGCAATACACGTTTGCATCGAGGATTTCCATGACACGACCGCACCAACAAGTTTGAAAAAAAATCCACTCATGGACTTGGAATCCACTGTATCAAATATATAGTTAGCTTATGAGTAGTAATTATATCACTATTTCCCACTCATTTACCTAATATTGTGTATAGTTTCTCGAGTTTTATGAACGTTTTGATGTGATTTTATTTATTTTGCAAATAAAAATAATATTGGGACTTAATGGAATCACTCAGGGCTAAAACGATGAAATCCGGAGGAAAAAAGGTCAAAAACGAAATTTACTATACGCGTCACGAAGTGCAGTCCTAAATTCCAATTTTGCTCAAGTTTCATATTTTGGCCATAACTTTTTCATCTCATATCCGATTGAGATGATTCAAGTTGCAGATTAAAGAAGACTCGAAGATCTACAACTTTGAAAGTCAAAATAATTTTGAATTCTGAATTTTCCAAGGCCGAAATTGATGAACAATCCAGTGTATTTTCTGTAACTACTATAGTCATTTTCAAAATATAAAATAAAATTAATAAAATAAAAAAAATAAAATTGTCAAACTTCCACCAACATGCTTCCCTGTTTGGTGCCATGTTTGGTGCCATGTTTTTTGGAGCAATCGGTGGAGCAATCGGTGGAGAAATTGTGGAAGCCTTTAGATTTTCCTATAAATACCAAGCCATTTCATTTGTAACTCTCATGCTTTCCTTAGGTTTTTTTAAGGAATTTAAGGATTGCATCTTGTGTGTTTATTTTTAGTAATTTAATTTATGCATTTTTATTTTCAGTAATAGTAGTAATTTCTCTTTCTTCTCTTTTCTTTTATGTTTAGCAGTTAGATTTCCGCTGGGGGGGAGGGTGAAACTTTTATTATTTTAATTTAGATTAATCTCCCTTAATATAATATGGAAATTATAATTCAAATTAAAGGATTACCGCCTTAATGGCTGGTTTTATTTATTTGACATAAAGTAACACCGCCTATATGGCTGGTCTTTAGGTGACAGATAATTACCGCCTATATGGCTGGTTTATGGATAAATAATGATACCGACTTTATGGCTGGTTGAACTTAATTAAAATCTGACTTAATAAGGATACCGCCTATATGGCTGGTTGGTAATATCACTGACAAATTCTATATTATAGTAAGAGAGATTTATAAATTAAAAATAGTAAAGGTGGATCCCCTAACCCCAGTATTTTATTTTTATTCTAGGGAAGTGATGAAACACAATATCCACACACTTAATAATTGATTTTCTTTTTATGGGTAATTCTTTAGTTTGTTTATTGAGTCTTAAGCTTAATGCTTCTTGTTAACTGGCCATTAATAAGATTGATTTGGAAAACTTAAAATGAACTAGACATAGGGATTTTAGGTTTCAGCCTTAGATTCAATAGCCCACGATCTTCCTTGAGGATAGATAACCCTTTAATAGATTTCCTTACAGGATAGACATATACCTGTCGGGCGGGGTAGCCAAATTGGAACTTGATCTTACTAGATCTTTGAGTCTTTTCTTTTATTTTCCTTAGTATTTTCTTTTGAGTATATTTTTATTAGTAAATCCACATTCAACCAACCAAAAGCAATCAATTTCCTTCTCCCTATAATTAGATACCTGTAAATAAATAATATCAATAATTAATAACAACAGTAGGAATTAAGTCCTCGTGGGATCGATATTTTTATATTACTTGAACGATACGTGCGCTTGCGTTATACGCATGTGATTACACGCCGGTCAAGTTTTTGGCGCCGTTGCCGGGGACTTATTTTTCTTGAGTTATTAATTTTGAAGCTATCTAATTTACTTGTATCTAATTTTCTTTATTTTTATTTGTGATTTTTATTTCCTTTTTTATTTTTCAGGTGGTTGAAAAATGGAACATTATTGGGATATTGAGAGATCACGAGCTTGACTAGAAGAAGATACACCCCACATCTGGGAGCAACAGTCCGATTTTCTGAGGCCTTTGTCCTGTCCAACAACTATAACTGGATGCCAGAACCAAGTAATACTAAATTTGCTCAATAAAACCAAATGGGGAGATGTGTAATTTGTGATGGTACCACCTGAGCAATCAATGTATCTATCTTTCAGAGTGGCAGAATTATTGGAGTCATTCAAGGTATGAAGAACCATCATATATTCCATCTTATCCACCATCCACCTGTGATCTTCATCAAGAACCAGAACCATCCGAGAAAGATCAGATATTGTACATGCTCAAAGATTGGTTCGAAGAGCGAGAAGCTCAAATTGAAGCACAATTTCAGAGTCAAGCAGAATCCATTCAGAGATGACTGAGCAGATCAGACAATTAACAGAAAACCAGAGTTATATAACTCAATGACCATTTTCAGATGATATTGATGAAGCCTTCGAGTACCAAGCATATCACGATGACATTTTAGAAGAAGAGAAGGTTGAGCAGTATCAGGAACCGGAGGTATCAGTTCAGGAGCTCAAACCAGCAAAGTCTTGATTTGATTTTTATTATTCAAACTCTGATGAGGATGAAGAAGCTGAGTTATTTATACCAACTGCATCAATAATTGAGGATGAAATCATGTATCCTCGAAATGAAGATCTTGGAGATTGCATTGCAATGATGTTTGAAGAGGATCTACCTAAGCCAATCATTTCACTCGTATCAGAGGATGAAGACCTAAAAACAGACATATCTTTACATCCTCAGATTGACACTTATGGAGCATGCATTTCAGAGATGACAGATGAAGAACTGAATGCGGAAATCCTAAAATACATCTGTTAAGAAAATTTGGAGAATGAGCAAGAAGCAGAGCAAATGGAGGAGCAAATGTCTGACCTTATTGAATATTTAGAGCATTCAGGCGAAACATCACTGTTTTGGGGAGTACAGATCATAGAGAGAAAATGGAAGTAACTTCACAGCAATGAGTCAAACGAATTTGTGTTTTCTGTGGATCCAATTCTGGTAATAAACCAGAGTTCATTAAGGCTGCAAAGGAATTGGGGCGAGTCATAGAAGAGAAAAATATGCACCTAGTATATGGCGGTGGCAATCTTGGATTGATGGGAAGCATTTCAAAAGCCGTTCAGAAAGGTGGCGGTCAGGTTTTGGAAATCATTCCAAAACCTTTGACGGACGAACACTTAATCGGACAAACAAATGGAGATGAACGCATTGTATCAGGGATGTCTGAACAACTCCTTGAAATGGTCAATGCTGCTGATGCATTTATTGCTTTAGCAGGTGGGCTCGAAACGTTTGAAGAAATATTCACAGTAGCATCATGAGCTCACTTGAATATTCATCGGAAGCCCATTTGATTACTCAACATTGATCATTTTTTTGATTTTCTGTTTGTATTTCTTGTGGAAGCCAAAAGACATGAGTTCGTCACAAAATCAGTACAAGATATTTTCCTGACTGCAACAAAGGTCGAGGAATTAATTGACCAAATCTTAGCCTTTGAACCAAAAGTCGACCCCATTCTTTCCAAGTTGAACTGGTCAGATAGCGATCGTGGTAAGAAGCGTAATTGGACAGAGATCTTAATCGGTAATTTTTCGTAGAATTCCAGTTAACCAGGTATGAACTTTTAACTCTTCTTGTACTGTTTAAGACATTGGAGACAATGTCTCATTTAGGTTTGGGGGAGGGAATAGTTGATTAGTATCTTGTTTATTTTATTTTTTTTATTAGATTTTTAGTCCAAAATTTTTTAGAAAAATACAAAAAAAATAGAAAATTTTACAAAAATAAAAAAAAATATTTTGTGTTTTTTTTACTTGATTAATCTGGTGAAATTAGTGTGAGATAGCTGTGTAAAGAATTTCACTTCTGAGACGTATCTCAAACCTATTTTCGAAACAAGTTAATTTTTGTTTATTTCCTTTTGAATTATTTAATTTGTGGATTCTACATAAAACTGACTAAAATGGATCTTCATATGCTCAGTTGGCAGGTATTATCAACATGCATGGAAACATACGGACATGTTCTGTAATTGAAAAGTTGTAATATTTAGTGCTATAATTTAATTGGAGGAAGCATATATAAATGACAATGGAGTAAAAAAAGAAAAAAAAAAAAAAAAAAGTGTGAAAAAAACGTATGAGATCTGAGTTATTAAGTTGATGAGTGGTATTTATATCACTATTTCCCACTCATTTATCCTAATATTTTGTATATTTTCTTGAGTCTTGTGAATATTTTGATGTGTTTTGTGTTATTTTGTAGATAAATAAAGTTTCAGGACATTCTGGAGGTGGTTTGGAGCAAAACTGTGAAAATTGGCAAAAAGGGCATTTTGGTCATTTCCCGCGTCACGACGCCCAAGTCATCAGAGTCGCGATGCCTAACGTGCACCGGAGTCTTCTAATGTGCACCGGGTCAATGGATCAGAATTTGAGAAGTTTGAGTTTGCTAACATGCGCGCCATGCCACGTGTCACCATCACAGCCGATCTGCTAACGGGCGCCGTGCCACGTGTCATCATCCTAGGGTGCCGACACTCACAATTGCCACGTGTGCCACGTGTCATCCTATGTCATCGACATGTCATTGGTCAACGAGTCAACTTTTCGACGCGTCATGCCACGTCATCATCCACGTCAGCAGGTCAACCGAGTCAACATACCACGTCAGCATCAGCCAATCACAGCGTGACACGTGTTGCAATCCTACGGTGCCGACAATTGATCTCAGCAGCCTTGCCACGTCAGCGCCATGTCATCACCACGTTAGCATAATAATTGAGCTCTTAGCCGCCTCGCCACGTGTCGCCTTATCCTCTTATCTGAATCGCCACGTGTCAAGCCGTCAACATGCGACTCACTGTTCCAGCGTCGCGACGCCAAAGGCTCTAGAGTCGCGACGCCAGGAGCTTATCTGCGCCTATAAATTGAGCTCGAGATTTCAGTTTTTGTTACACCATTCTCTCTCTTATATTCTTTCTAAGAGAGAGTTTCTCTCTCTCTATTCTTTTAGTATTTTTAGTTTTTTTTAGTTTTTTTTATTTTTTAGTTTTGTAAATAATTTTAGTTACGTTTTGTAATAATAGTAATTTAATTTTTACTTTTACTTTTTACAGTTTTTACTATTCACCGTGATAAGGTAACTTTCCCAGCTATGGTGAAAGGTAATTTTTTACTGTTACTATTTAGATTAAATCCCTAAAAAATAATATATTCACTATTTAAAATACTGACTTAAAAAGGATACCGCTATATGGCCGGTTGGTAATTTAATTTTAATCTGGTTTGAACCTGACTAATCAAGGATAACCGCCAGATTGGTCGGTTGGTAATTTAATTTTGGTTCCGCCTTTATGGCTGGTTGGACTTAATTTGACTTAATCAGGATACCGCCAGATTGGTCGGTTGGTATATTATCACAAGTTTATATATTATTTTATGGGAGATATCTAAATTATGAGTAGTAAAAGTAATTCCTTTTACCTTAGCATTTTATTGTAATTTACTTTTCAGCATTTTTACTTTATGTCTTTACTTTAAGTTTTTACTAGCCCTAGTAATGTATTAGTTATCTGGGGATGTGATGAATTCTAATATCACCGGTTTATAAGAGGTTATTTTATAGTTTGGGTAATTTAAAGGTTTACTTATTAAGTTTTAAGCTTAATGCTTCTTGTTGTCTGATCACCAATAAGATTGATGTGGTAAATCTATAATGAACTAGACATAGGGATTTTAGGTTTCAGTCTTAGACTTAATAGCCCACGATCTTCCTTGAGGATAGATAACCCTTTAATAGATTTCCTTACAGGATAGGAATATACCTATCGGGCGGGGGTAGCCATAATTGGAACTTAAACTTAATGAATCCAGATAATTTGGTTGACATAGACATATGGTTCAATTGGGTTAACTTGGGTATTTGTGTCTGACCATCGACAGAGGCTTACACATAATTTAATGTTCCAGGTTAATAAATCAATTTATTACCCAACTTTAAGATAACCACTTCATCTTTAAAATGATATTAGAATGATTCACAACCCGAGATCTTTGTGTCTTTTGTTATTTTCCTTAGTATTTTCTTTTGTCTTTTTATTTATTTATTTTGAAAAAACTACAATCAACCAAATCAATCAAGCAATCATTCTCTTCTCCCTCAATTAGATATTTGTAAATAAATAGAATCAATAATTAATAACAACAGTAGAAATTAAGTCCTCGTGGGATCGATATTTTTATACTACTTGAACAATACGTGCGCTTGCGTTATACGTGTGTGTTTACGCCGGTCAAGTTTTTGGCGCCGTTGCCAAGGACTTATATTTCTTGATTTATTAATTTTGAAGCTATCCAATTTACTCGTATCTAATTTTCTTTATTTTTATCTGTAATTTTATTTCTTTCTTCTATTTTCAGATGATTGAACAAATGGAACACTACTGGGAGATTGAAAGATTACGTGCTTTACAAGAGATACACCCCAAATCTGGGAGCAACAGTCCGATTTTCTAAGGCCTGTTGTTCAGACCAATAACTATCACTGGATGCCAGAACCAAGTAATACTACATTTGCTCATCAGAATGCAATGGAGAGATGTGATATATGTAATGGTAACCATCCAATAGATTATTGCGAGTACAACTACAATCCAGGGTGGCAGAGCTATCAAAATCCCTCATGGTACGAAAATACATCATATTTTCCATCTTATCCACTATCCACCTATGATTTCCATCAACAACCAGAACCATCAGAGGAAGATCAGTTGATTCACATGCTCAAAGATTGGTTCGATGAACGAGAAGCTCAATTTGATGAACAAATTCATAGTCAAGCGGCATCTATACAGAGGATGACAGATCAAGTTAGACAATTAACAGATAACCTGAATCACATATCTCACGGAGCAAATTCAAACAATACTGAAGAAGCCTTAGAATATCCTCATATTCATCATGACATCATAACAGAGGATGAGGCTGAGCAGTATCAAGAATCAGAGATACCAGTTCAGGAGCCCGAACCGGCAAAGTCTCAATTTAACTTTTATTATTCAGATTCTGACGAGGATGAAGCTGAAATATTTGTACCAACTGCATCAAAAATTGAGGATGGAATTTTGTATCCTCAAAATGAAGATCTTGGAGATTGCATTGCACACATGTTTGAAGAAGATCTACCCGAGCCAATCAATTCACCCGAATCAGAGGATGAAGACCTAATGTCTGACTCATCTTTTCATCCTCAGGTGGAGCATGATGCAGCAAATGGAGGAGCAAATGTCTGACCTAATAAAGATCAAGAGCATTCAGGAGAAACATCGCTGTTTTGGGGAGTACAAATCAAAGATATCAACCAGAAGCTTGACAGAATGGAATTTCCATTCCAAGTCAAGCATCATACGAGACCTCCTGATTTTCTTTCTTTCTTTGCAGGAACCACTGGAAAAACAAGGAGTAAAAAGGTGGCACGAGCACTGAATGAGACAAAACTATTTTTGCCACTTTACCGTTGGAAGAGACCCTTCAAAATCAATGCTCACAGGATTGTCTTTAACCGGACATCCAAAATGACATTGAAACCACCTTAACATATGAATTTCAGTCACGTCTGGCTGAAGACGAAAAATTTAGCGCTAGCAGGGAGGCAACCCATGCAATTTGTTGTAATTTATTTTCATATTTTGTGTGAACTTTTTAATTTTGTGTGTTAATTTTGCAGGAAAAATAAAATAGAATTTTTTAGGACAAAGCAAGCCAGTGCAAGCGGGATTTTTACAAATAAAAATTTGACAAAATCACGAAGATACAAAGTCAATCCAGAAGAGACGGCTGAGTAAGGAGTCAGCTCTCGAGACGCGTCCCAGAGGATTTATCCGTCGAAAGACTTGGATTTGCCAAAAAAAAAAAAAACCTAATTGACCGAGTGTCGCGACGCCAGGCACCATTCGGCGTCGCGACGCGAACTCGATTCAGAGACACAAAACAAGGTGCTGACAGCATCTCCTTTCACTCTTCATCTTCTTCAAATCTTCAAACACTGCAACACCCATAGCCGACCTTCATCCTCAACCACCGACCACACACAATCGAAACCCACCAGCCACCGAGCCGAACCGAGCACCTCCGTTTCTGCCAGCCGTGAGTTACCCAACTCGCCGATTAGATCCATCACCGCGACAGCCAAGCCGGACGACCACAGAGACCGAACTGACCACAACCGCAACCTTCGCCAAGTCAAACACCAAGCCTTGACCGAGCCGACCTTCACCATCGCCGAGTATTAGCCACCACCGTCGAGACTTAACCCATCTTCATTCTTGCCGAGACCTTCATCACCGTAACTGAACCTTCCTTCACTGAGTAACAACCGAGCCAACCCACTGCCGAGACCCACCCACAACCAAAACCGAGAAGCAGCAAATCAACCCAAGTCCAAGCCGATCCGCATCCTCCATTGCCAAATCTGGAATTGACGGTAAAATTGATAAAAAATTATTTGGTTTGGTAAAAGTGATTTGGTAGATTGAAAATATGGATGATTGGTTATGTGATTTGAGTTGTGGAAGTGTTGATTGATTCTTTGATTCATAATCGTGGGGGCGAAGAGTTGAATTGGGGTGTTTGTGGCCTTTGAGATAGATTTAGGTTGTGTTGGATAATCAAAAATTCAGAGAAGATTTTGCCAAAATTTTAAAAAAGAAATGGCCAAATAGCGATCGTGGTAAGAACCGTAATCTGGGCATAAATCTTAATCGGTAATTTTTCCTGTAAAATTTCAGCTTACCAGAGATTATCTTCTAAACTCTTCCACTGTTTAAGACATTGGGGACAATGTCTCATTTAGGTTTGGGGGAGGGAATTAGTTTATTAGTACCTTGTTTTTAGTTTGTGTGTTATTTTTATTTTTAGTCTAAAATTTTTCGAAAAATACAAAAAATTGAAAAATTTTCAAAAATTACAAAAATATTTTGTGTTGTTTTTGTATTTTTATTTTGACTAAAATGGTGAAATTGGTGAGAGATAGCTGAGTAAGGAGTTTCCACTCCTGAGACGTATCTCAAACCATTTTTGAAACAAGTTAATTTTTGTTTATTTCCTTTTGAATTATTTAATTCGTAAATTCTCCATAAAATGGACTAAAATGGATCTTCATATGCTCAGTTGGCAGGTATTATCAACATACATGGAAACATACGGACATGAGCTAAAATTGAAAAGTTTGTAATATTCAGTGCTCTAGTTTAATTGGAGGAAACATCTCAAAAAGCAATGGAGTAAAAAAAAAACGTCTGAGATCCGAGTTATTAATTTTGTAATGGTGTTTTCACCTAGTGCCCTAAAACCAACTGGTTGGGAGTCACTTGCCCAAAGCTCGCTACATGGATCAAAGATGCTGCAAAAATATATATATCTGAAGTCTGAGTAATTAAGTTCATAGGGGTGTCTTAACACCTGGTGCCCTAAAGCCAACTGGTTTGGGAGCCACCGACCCAACACTCGCTACATAGATGGAAGGTATTGTATATAAATAAAAATCAAAGAAAAATCAAAGAAAAAAAATCAGAAAAATCAGAAAAATTATTCCATTGCTACAAAAAGGTGTTAAATCTGATAGAACTTTAGGACAAAAATATTACTCTCTTATCAACTGCACTTATGACTGTTGTGGGCAAAAATGAGTTGTTTAATATTATGTTGGCTGTGTTTATGAAGAATGGTAAAAATGATCGGAGAATTTACTTATTTGGTAATTTAGAATGAAATAAAACAACTAATAACTTGGAGTAGAAATTTCACCTGATTAGTCACTAACTTCTTTATTCTCTTTTCGCTTGTCTTTTTGCTTTTGTGTGCATTAGTTTTAACTAACTTTTTACTTTTGTAAAAAGTTTGTGGGTATCATTGCTGTAAACCCTCACGAGACTACAACTCGTCCACTAGGGACACCTAGGGGTTTAAAGGCTTGTTGCATAGTGGCTTAGTTAAATTTTATTTATGTTATTTTATTCTGTGTTTTGCTCGAGGACTAGCAAAATGTTAGGCTTGGGGGTGTGATGAGTGGTATTTATATCACTATTTCCCACTCATTTATCCTAATATTTTGTATAGTTTCTTGAGCCTTGTGAATATTTTGATGTGTTTTATGTTATTTTGTAGATAAATAAAGTTTCAGGACATTCTGGAGGTGATTTGGAGCAAAACTGTGAAAATTGGCAAAAAGGGCATTTTGGTCATTTCCCGCGTCGCGACGCCCAAGTCATCAGCATCGCGACGCCTAACGTGCGCCGGGTCAACGGATCAGAATTTGAGAAGTTTGACTTTGCTAACATGCGCCATGCCACGTGTCACCATCACAGCCGATCTGCTAACGTGCGCCGTGCCACGTGTCATCATCCTACGGTGCCGACACTCACAATTGCCACGTGTCATCCTATGTCATCGACACGTCATTGGTCAACGAGTCAACTTTTCGACGCGTCATGCCACGTCATCATCCATGTCAGCTGGTCAACCGAGTCAACATACCACGTCAGCATCAGCCAATCACAGCGTGACACGTGTCGCAATCCTACGGTGCCGACAATTGATCTCAGCCGCCTTGCCACGTCAGCGCCACGTCATCGCCACGTCAGCATAATAATTGAGCTTTTAGCCGCCTTGCCACGTGTCGCCTTATCCTCTTATCTGAATCGCCACGTGTCAAGCCGTCAACATGCCACGACTCACTGTTCCAGCGTCGTGACGCCAAAGGCTCTAGAGTCGCGATGTCAGGAGCTTATCTGCGCCAAAGGCTCTAAAGAGAGAGTTTCTCTCTCTTCTATTCTTTTAGTATTTTTATTTTTTTTTTAGTTTTTAATTTTTAGTTTTGTAAATAATTTTAATTACGTTTTGTAATAATAGTAATTTAATTTTTACTTTTTACTTTTTATAGTTTTTACTATTCACCGTGATAAGGTAACTTTCCCAGCTATGGTGAAAGGTAATTCTTTTACTGTTACTATTTAGATTAATCTCCCTAAAAAATAATCTATTCACTATTTAAAATACTGACTTAAAAATGATACCGCTATATTGGCCGGTTGGTAATTTAATTTTAATCTGGTTTGAACCTGACTAATCAAGGATACCGCCAGATTGGTTGGTTGGTAATTTAATTTTGGTTCCGCCTTTATGGCTGGTTGGACTTAATTTGACTTAATCAGGATACCGCCAGATTGGTCGGTTGGTAATATTATCACAAGTTTATATATTATTTTATGGGAGATATCTAAATTAGGAGTAGTAAAAGTAATTCCTTTTACCTTAGCATTTTATTATAATTTACTTTTCAGCATTTTTACTTTATGTCTTTTACTTTTAAGTTTTTACTAGCCCTAGTTATGTATTAGTTATCTAGGGATGTGATGAATTTTAATATCACCGGTTTATAAGGGGTTATTTTATAGTTTGGGTAATTTAAAGGTTTACTTATTAAGTTTTAAGCTTAATGCTTCTTGTTGTCTGATCACCAATAAGATTGATGTGGTAAATCTATAATGAACTAGACATAGGGATTTTAGTTTTCAGTCTTAGACTTAATAGCCCACGATCTTCCTTGAGGATAGATAACCCTTTAATAGATTCCTTACAGGATAGGAATATACCTGTCGGGCGGGGGTAGCCATAATTGGAACTTAAACTTAATGAATCCAGATAATTTGGTTGACATAGACATATGGTTCAATTGGGTTAAACTGGGTATTTGTGTCTGACCATCGACAGAGGCTTACACATAATTTAATGTTCCAGGTTAATAAATCAATTTATTACCCAACTTTAAGATAACCACTTCATCTTTAAAATGAAATTAGAATGATTCACAACCCTAGATCTTTATGTCTTTTGTTATTTTCCTTAGTATTTTCTTTTGTCTTTTTATTTATTTATTTTGCAAAAACTACAATCAACCAAATCAATCAAGCAATCATTCTCTTCTCCCTCAATTAGATATTTGTAAATAAATAGAATCAATAATTAATAACAACAGTAGAAATTAAGTCCTCGTGGGATCGATATTTTTATACTACTTGAACGATACGTGCGCTTGCGTTATACGTGTGTGTTTACGCCGGTCATAAGTCTGTATGGTGTTTTAACACCTAGTGCCCTAAAGCCAACTGGTTTGTGAGTCACTAGCCCAATGATCGCTACATGGATCAAAGATGTTGCCCAAAAAATAAATATATCTTAAGTCTGAGTAATTAAGTCTGTAGGGGTTTCTTAACACCTACTGCCCTAAAGCCAACTGGTTTGGGAGTGACTGACCCAAAGCTCGCTACATAGACGGAAGATATTGTATATAAATCAAAAATCAAAAATCAAAGAAAAAATCAGAAAAATTATTCCAGTGCTGTAAAAAGGTGTGAATTCTGATAAAACTTTAGGACAAAAATATTACTCTCTTATCAATTGTACTTATGACTGTTATGGGCAAAAATGAGTTGTATAATATTATGTTGATTGTGTATATGGAGAATGGTAAATATAATCGGAGAATTTACTTATTCGGTAATTTAAAAAGAAACAAAACCACTAGTAACTTGGAGTAGAATTTTCACTTGTTTAGTCGCTAACTTCTTTGTTCTATTTTCTCTTGTCTTTTTGCTTTTATGTGCATTAATTTTACTTTCTTTTTTACTTTTGTAAAATGTTTGTAGGTATCATTGATGTAAGCCCTCACGAGACTACAACTCGTCCAATATTGACACATGGGGGTTTAAAGGCTTGTTGCATTTAAGCCCATTTAAGCCCAATTACAACTTTTAAGGCCCAATTCCAAAATAAGCCCAATTAATTTAATTTCAAAATTCCAAATTTCATAATTAAATTAACGAAAGTGTATTCCATAATTAATTAACCAAATTAACATTTCCAAAACACTAATTCACTCAATTAATTATGCTCATTGTCATCAACATATGTCCAACATATTTGAATCAAAAATCAATCATTTTCCATGTTTATCAAGTCTCGGCATTTTGGGGTTTTTCATGTCCGATTCGGTTTCAATCCAATTAAATCCACAATCAACATTACTCAAATGATTTCAACTCATCCAATGATCAAAATCAAAAAAAAATACCATGACATTTAGTGTAGCATATGTGTCGGCCAAGCCTCAAATTTTGGGGAAAATGATCCAATCCAATTTTCACAAAATTGATCACAAATAACTTCAAGTGATTTATTTACAAGCATGCTCAAACAAGTAATTTCACTCAAACATGCTCAAATTCAATTTACCCAATTTTAACCCAAAATTCAATTTCATGCTCAAAATGGCTCAAGATACCATTGTTGGGTTTCTACTGTAGTCCCGGGATCGATTTCAAGCAATGAAATATGTGTGAATACTCAAATAAATATGGCGGAATCATACTTACGTTAATCGGCTTTTGTGATGCGAGGAACAACAAAAATCTTCAAGCTTTCCTCCAAGGTGGCTCACGGATTTGGGCTCCATTTTTGTCTACTATTTTCGGTCCTTCAAGCTCCAAGCTTGGTGTGCATTTCATGCCCACGGGTGGGTTTCTCTATCACCTTCGCAAGACTCCTAAAGTGTGCTAGCACTTGGTAATTTTTGCCACAAAAATCACCATGATCATCCTTGTGGTTCTCGGCATTGAAGGAGAGAGAAGGAAGAATTTTGGCCTTGGCCGAAATTAATTGAGAGAGAGAGAGTTGATCGTGTTTTTGAATTGTGTATCAAATACACTAAAAAGAAAGTCAAATACCAAAAAATCAAATAAAAGGTAAATGTCTTTCAATCACACTATTGAGTGTTCCACACTCTTTCAACTACCAACTACTTCCATCACCAAAAAGGTGATAAAGTTGACTAGTCGATGTGACGCTTGACGTGACTTGTGGGCCCTACTTGATTCGAAATGCGAGTGGGCCCGCAAACACTCTCGGACTCGGGTTCGTTAATTCCGAATTAACGAATTTTCCATTGCGACGTAATTAAATCAAATTTAATTAAATAATTATGCATAGTAAAATTACTATTCATGTTGCTAACGAATTAATTTTAAATCAACTCGTTCGCCCGAATTAAAATCTAATTTTAATTCCACATCGAATTCTAATTTCGTTTAATATATTGAATATATTAATTTATCGATTAATTCCAAATCAATCGTTCTCTCTCTTTTAAATAATATTTTATCCCAGATAAAATATCTCCGTAATTAATCCCAAATTAATTTTCTCACTCTACTAATTAATTTCATATTAATAAAGTGCGAGTCATACGTCATCGGTGAATCTTCGGGAAGCGACCCATGAGATCCCTGGATATGTTGGCAGTAAATCCGGTCGTCTGACTATCCGAACACGTACGTACCAAGTACTACGTTTTTACCGATTTACAAGACATGATTGGCTTCTAGCAAAGCACCGTGCCTACCCAATTCTCCAGAAATATCCTTACAGGAATAAGTGATCTATATCAGGCGTAGTATACGTAGTATTTCGTATCACGATCCAGTATCGGATGTCACATGCTAGGCCTGGGGATGGAATTGTGTCTGCCCAGTACGAAGCATATATCGGATCTCTGGCAACTAGTCTCTATAATCGGATAACTATGACCTAGTCATATTATCCCGATGACTGCAGTACATAAGAGAACCAGTTCCGTATCCTACGTGATCATCATCTCCACTATGACTGGAGTGATACTTCCGTCTTGACATCACACCCAATACACTACGATTCTCAATATACCCAGAAGAGGCGTACACAGAACCTGTTAAAGCCCTGGATGACCAAAACCAAAGTATGTTGATTGTCGTAAGTACAAGCGGTGCAAGTCTCAGGTTAAGACCAAATACACCTACCCTGAATTCGGACTCCCATAGACACATAGTCATACTACCAATGGGATTCCGAGGGGTCTATCCAGAGAGAAGCTGTTTTCCGTACCATCGGTAAAACACAACCTCATATTACACTTGCATGAGTATCTTATACCCAAATATATGAGAACTATGTCGTTATGCTCCCATAACACGCACAAGTGCAATACCAGTCTATTCCGCATTATCGATGTTCAGTCTCGATAATACTACGACTAGGGATATTTAATGATTAAACCTTCGTGTATTGATACTGTCTCATATCATCTCAATTCGGAACTAATAATAAGGACTTTTACCACTTATTTATCTTGGTAATCCAATTACAAGTGATAAAAGTGCAATTTCCTTTGTCATATAGTTAATTTGTACAAGCAACACCATGCTCTTATACAAATAGTGATGCTATGGGTCATAATTGTCCAACAATCTCCCACTTGGCCTATAGCCAATCACTCAGGTGTCTTACACCTGAACTATGTACGGTACGCTCAAATTTCTGCTAAGAAACAGATTTCATCAGCGGATTTAAAAGCTTATCATCTGATGCGATTTATTCGATCATCACATCACCATGATGTATGATTCGAAGAATCAGATGAATAGTTGAAGTACATATCTAGCTCGTTGATGAGACCGTTAATTCCTTAGCCTGTGCTGTAGCCTAGCTCAGCTGCTAACAAAACTATACCTAATCTGATTAGGATTATTTTCAATCCAAAAGGCTTTTATTGCTGCCTCAGCTGCAGCAATATTCTACTTTTGTTGTTTATTCGATAACAGTATCTTTGCTTGGAATATTTCCAACTCACTGTTTCGTTATTCAAACTATATAGTACCCTTATTGTGACTTTCAGTTGTATTTATCGGCTTGGAAACTTCCAGTAGTGAACCCAGTCACTTCAAGTTCTCATTCACCATAGTTTAAGACAACATCCATAGTTCTCTAAGATACTTAAGGATGTATTTAACATCAATCCAGTGACTATCACATGGATTGGCCTGATTGTGACTCCATATGCTCAAAGCATATGAGACACCAGGTCGCGTACATATCTTTCAATGTACGAGTACTGAGAGAGTATCAACAACTTTTAGACTATCTTAGTAGATCTTTATTCCTAGAATAAAGGTTGTCTCTCCCAAGTAGTATACGGAGAATTTTCATGAAAGCCAAGCTTTCACCGATTGTAATATGGGAATGTCATTTCCAAGAAATGATATATCATCATTATATAGGATAATCATTGTCAGTGCGCTCCCACTAACCTCCTTCTATACACAAGAATCATTTTCATTTTGAATTAAATCATACACCATTATGATTACATCAAAACGATAATTCCAAGAAAGCAATACTTGCTTCAATCCATACATGGATCGAATAACCTGCAAACCTTGTTTGCTAGTTTTGGTATGACAAAATCGTCAGGATGTTGCAAACATCCTCCAAAAGGTTTCTGTTTAAGGAAAGCAGTTTTGACGTTCTGCTGCCATATTTCATAAATGAAACATGCAACTTACGCAAGCATTATCCAAATGGATTAACCATGGCAATGGGTAAAAGGCTTCGTCGTAATCAACACTATGTTGATGACGATACCCTTTCGCTACAAGCCTAGCTTTGTATGTTGGTATGTTGCCATGCATGTATGTCTTCCTTGAAGACCTATATAGTACCAATAGGAACAATGCCTTCTGGTACATCAACTAGCATCGAAACTTAGTTGATATACATGGAATCCATTCCGAACTTCCTGGCACTTTTCCATAAAGGGAGTCGATACCTTGTATCACTTCCTCATACGTAGTCAGTTTCCTCAATAATATTGACATCTTGATACGGTGAGATCAGAAACCCATACCTTCCAGGTTGTTTTCTGACTCTCTTCGATCTACGCAGTTTTTGTGTATTCGAAGATTATTGTTACAATTTCATCCCTGATGAACTATTTGTGTTCCATTAAGGAATCGGTGCCTGGAACAGTATTACTCTGATTTTCATTGAGTTTTACTTTCCTCCCACTTACCACTACATTTAGGTATTCCTCTTAGGAAAATCGCACAGAGAGCAACAATTAAATTGTTCTCTAGTGAGATATATAAGTACTATACTTTGGTTTCCCTAGGATAACCTGCACTTATTCGATTTGGGTTTTTGTTTGGTATCATCCAAACACATGCCCAGCATTCCCAAATCAACAGGAATGAGAAAATCTGGTTTCTTTCCTGTTCATATCTAATATGAAGTCTGTCCAACAGATTTTCATGGAACCTTATTCAAAATAAGTTTTTCACTGTATAATGTGTATCCCTTGAAGGAAATGGTAGTTCAGAGAGACTCATGATTAACCTTATCATGTCTAACAAAATTCAGTTTCTTCGTTCAGACACACCGTCAAACTGACGTGTTCCGGGAAGAGTCCTCATTGAAAGAATACTATACTCTTTCAAGTTTTTGAGAAACTTACTGCTTAAGTATTTTCATCATGGTCTAACCATGATGGTTTTATACTTTAGCCGATCTGTTTGTCTACTTCGTGTCGAAACTTTCTGAAAGTTTCCGATTTGTGTTTCAAAAGAAACACATAACCATAAAACGATGCCACATCCGTAAAGGTCACGAAATATTCATATCCACCTCTAGCCTAGCTAGATATGGGCCCACTTACATCACTATGAACGAGGGCTAACAGATCGGTGGCACTTGCACTTTTACCAAGTAAAAGGTGTTTTGGGCACTTGCACCTCTAGCCTAGCTAGATATGGGCCCACTTACGTCACTATGAACGAGGGCTAACAGATCGGTGGCACTTGCACTTTTACCAAGTAAAAGGTGTTTTGGGCACTTGCCCAATGAACTAGATTCATAGACTTTATTTGAATAGAATCAAATCAGTCATAGTACCCACTCTTCAAAAGTGTGGATATACAAATCATGTTAATGTGTCTCATACAACAATGCCACAAATAAGTCTCAACTGATTAATTCAGTTTCAGCTATTTGTTTGTCATGTCATACGTTTGAGATTCATTTATATTCAAAAATATAAATAATGTCATTCACATCTAATGTGTTTATCTCAATATCATCTTTATAAAATAAAACACTTTAGTGTTCTAGAATATAAAGGTATATTCGCTACGAGTTATACGCTGATATAGAGATAATGTTTCTAGTCAAACTAGGAATATTATAACAGTTTCCTAATTTAAGTACACACCCGAATGGTAGTTCCTAAACTTAGGTTCTACGGTTAAAACATCGACTGTCGTCCCATTTCCGATTCGTAGATAAATCTCAACTGAAGTCAGTATCATGCTATTCAGCAGATTCTACACACCAGTATATATTTATGTACCACTTTTAGTATCTAAAATACAATTTTAATACTAGTAGTGAACATATTTATGACAAACATATTTGAAGTCGGAGCTTTGCACCGTCTTCTCTTACTTTATGTCTGCCTTCTCCATACGGCAATAACTTTTCGGTGATCCCGTTTGCCACAATTTAGGCAGACATCTTGGGATATGTCCTTTGTCTTCCAAGAAGACTATGATGATTTTACCTTTGCCTTTTTATTCACATCTAGAAGTCTTCGACCAAGCCTTGGCTTTTTGGGATGTTGAATTAAGATGCGCCTTGCCCTTCTTGCCCATTTGTAAACTTTGGCTTTGTCTCCTTGAGCATAGCCATTAACTCTCCAAGAGTTTTCTATTACAATTAGTACTTCTAAGATCTAATTATAGATCTATGAAGATCCTTCAATTTCAATATCATACTATAAGGATCTAATCCATAGTTCTGATAAAGAAATTAAAGAGCCTTTGCGGCAAGCATAACGGATTAAGCACTAAAGTTGTCATCATATGAACCTTCCAATGATCATGCTCTACTATTTGCTTAACTCCGGGCTTAGGCCCGAGATGTCACACTTATCAAATAAAGTAACTTCTCGGTTCTCAGGACTATCATGAGGTTCTATTCCGAATCTGAAATTAAAGCCGTTTAAAGACATTTTCTCCCAGGATTATGTTCTAAATGCTAATCTTTCAATTATCTTGATTGCTATAGTCCAACTATCCAATCAACTGTTTTTAGGTACTATTGATTATAATGATTACTATAGTCTAACTATATAATCAACTATAATGTAATTTGTTAAATTCAAGTATATTGATTACTATAATCTAATTATATAATCAACTATAAATGATAAATTAAATTCAAATATATTGATTACTATAATCCAATTATATAATCAACTATAAATGAATAATTTGAATACAGTCCAACATTTTGATTAAAACAACAATTAATTATTAGTCCAACTAATATATTTAAATACATTATGACGAAAAATTAAATGAGCTCGTATGGCAAGTATCTAAACAAAATTGCAAATCTAATACTTGCCTCCCACTATTTTTCGGTGAGCCTCTAACTCTGTTGAGTACTCGGGAAACCTTGTTTCCTAGTAGGCTAGGATCCCGTTAAATAACACACAATCTTGACTTTGGCCAACATATTGTATGATACTTAACTAGGTAGATCTCTAAGATCAATTGGATCTCATCCAATTCCTAGATCCAGTAGGTGGACATTCAAGTCCGAAATATATATCCTATATATGCCAATATATCCAATATATACCCTAACATTTTTCCTCTGAATCAACTAAGCCTTGGCTTTGGCACAACAAACTTAATGATCCCAGTTAAGCGTGACCCATTGACCTTGGAAAGCTTCGTAATCGATGTCGATGGACAAGAAATGATCTTGACTTTGGCCAACAAATCACAACTTGGACAAGACACCGATATATAACAAAGCCTTCATGATTCAAACACATCCGCAACGGACAAAGGTCTTGACTTTGGCCAACAAACCAGTGCCAGTCTTGGATCTTGAGAATGAATCATTAAATGGAAGGAAAATGCTTAATATATATTGAGGGTTTTTCGCGTGAAAATTGGCAACCAATTAATTATATTTGTTAAGGTCTCATCATCATACACCCTTAAACATGCATTCTAAACACATAATAAGGCATGTAAATAAATATAATAATGATATGCGGATGGATACTTAACACATTGTTCCTAGAACAAATCTCTCCATTTCCTCTCTCCCGCTAGCACAAGTATTACTTCTACCCGATTACATAACACTTATAAAGAAACCTCATTTACATTGAGGGGAATAGGTGAGAAGAGAAATAGAAAGAGTAAGGAGGTAATAGGCTGGACATGCAGGTCCAATTTAATAAATTCTAAATTTATTACAAAAATTTCCAAAATTGCCATCACCCATCTAATATCCATCCGATATGCATTATTCATACATCGCATCCATGTATTCACACAAAACATGTTATCAATCAATCTAATCCAATTAATAATCTGAAAATTAATGATCATCCAATGTTCAAACAACGATTTGATTTGCGCGAGTCCGACTCGTTTTGCGATAAGTACTCAAAGAACGAATTCTCGAATTATAATAAACTACAACATTAAATCCAATTTAATATGTATTTAATACTAATTCATTTATTTAATTGCAAATTAAATAATTACAGTTTTTAAAGTACCTTTACGACTTAAATTCTAAATCTAATCGTTATGGGTCTCAAAGCCCGATTAACATCCAATGTCATTTATTTAAAGTCCAATGGGCTTTTAATTAATTTCTAAGGCATGGACTTTTGGTCAATATGGGTCAAACCCAAATACCAAAGCCCATTTAAGGAATCACCCGTATTTGCCAAGAAACCAATTTTGGCCCATTAGGCCCAATTAAAATATTAAAGGTTCATTAGTCATATTTGGACTTTATGGTTATGGTTTTGGGCCCAATTGGATCCAACCAATTTAGCCTAAACCTTACTTGGTACAACCAAGCCCATTTAAGCCCAATTACAACTTTTAAGGCCCAATTCCAAAATAAGCCCAATTAATTTAATTTCAAAATTTCAAATTTCATAATTAAATTAACCAAAGTGTATTCCATAATTAATTAACCAAATTAACATTTCCAAAATACTAATTCACTCAATTAATTATGCTCATTATTATCAACATATGTCCAACACATTTGAATCAAAAATCAATCATTTTCCATGCTTATCAAGTCTCGGCATTTTGGGATTTTTCATGTCCGATTCGGTTTCAATTCAATTAAATCCACAATCAATATTACCCAAATGATTTCAACTCATCCAATAATCAAAATCAAAAAAAAAAATACCATGACATTTAGGGTAGCATATGTCTCGGCCAAGCCTCAAATTTTAGCGAAAAATGATCCAATCCAATTTTCACAAAATTGATCACAAATAACTCCAAGTCATTCATTTACAAGCATGCTCAAATTCAATTTACCCAATTTTACCCAAAATTCAATTTTATGCTCAAAATGGCTCAAGGTACCATTGTTGGGTTTCTACTGTAGTCCCGGAATCAATTTCAAGCAATGAAATATGTGTGAATACTCAAAGAAATATGGCGGAATCATACTTACATTGATCAGCTTTTGCGATGCGAGGAACAACAAAAATCTTCAAGCTTTCCTTCAATGTGGCTCACGGATTTGGGCTCCATTTTTGTCTTCCATTTTCGGTCCTTCAAGCTCCAAGCTTGGTGTGCATTCCATGCCCACGGGTGGGTTTCCCTATCACCTTTGCAAGACTCCTAAAGTGTGCTAGCACTTGGTAATTTTTGCCACAAAAATCCCCATGATCATCCTTGTGGTTCTCGGCATTGAAGGAGAGAGAAGGAAGAATTTTGGCCTTGGCCGAAATTAATTGAGAGGGAGAGAGTTGAGTGTGTTTTTGAATTGTGTATCAAATACACTAAAAAGAAAGTCAAATACCAAAAAATCAAATAAAAGGTAAATGTCTTTCAATCACACTATTGAGTGTTCCACACTCTTTCAACTACCAACTACTTCCATCACCAAAAAGGTGATAAAGTTGACTAGTCGATGTGACGCTTGACGTGACTTGTGGGCCCCACTTTATTCGAAATGCGAGTGGGCCCTCAAACAATCCCGGGCTCGGGTTCGCTAATTCCGAATTAATGAATTTTCCATTGCGACGTAATTAAATCAAATTTAATTAAATAATTATGCCTAGGAAAATTACTATTCACGTCACTAATGAATTAATTCTAAAGCAACTCGTTCGCCCGAATTAAAATCCAATTTTAATTCCGCGTCGAAATCCAATTTCGTTTAATATATCGAATATATTAATTTATCGATTAATTCCAATTTAATCGTTCTCTCTCTTTTAAATAATATTTTATCCCAGATAAAATATCTCCGTAATTAATCCCAGATTAATTTTCTCTCTCTACTAATTAATTCCAGAATAATAAAGTGCGAGTCATACGTCATCGGTGAATCTTCGAGAAGCGACCCATGAGATCCCCGGATATGTTGGCAGTAAATCCGGTCGTCGGACTATGCGAACACGTACGTACCAAGTCCTACATTTTTACCGATTTACAAGACATGGTTGGTTTCTAGCAAAGCACCGTGCCTACCCAATTCTCCAGAAATATCCTTACAAGAATAAGTGATCTATATTAGGCGTAGTATACGTATTATTGCGTATTACGATCTAGTATCGGATGTCACATGCTAGGCCTGGGGCTGGAATTGTGTCTGCCTCGTACGAAGCACATATCAGATCTCTGGCAACTAGTCTCTATAATCAGATAACTATGACCTAGTCATATTATCCCAATGACTGCAGTACATAAGAGTACCAGTTCTGTATCTTACGTGATCATCATCTCCACTATGACTGGAGTGATATTTCCGTCTTGACATCACACCCAATACACTACGATTCTCAATATACCCAGAAGAGGCGTACACAGAACCTTTTAAAGCCCTAGACGACCAAAACCAAAATATGTTGATTGTCGCAAGTACTAGCGGTGCAGGTCTCAAGTTAAGACCAAATACACCTACCCTGAATTTGGACTCCCATAGACACATAGTCATACTACCAATGGGATTCCGATGGGTCTATCCAGAGCGAAGCTGTTTTCCGTACAATCGGTAAAACACAACCTCCTATTACACTTGCATGAGTATCATATACCCAAATATATGAGAACTATGCCATTATGCTCTCATAACACACACAAGTGCAATACTAGTCTATTCCTCATTATCGATGTCCAATCTCGATAATACTACGACTAGGGATATTTAATGATTAAACCTTCGTGGATTGATACTATCTCATATCAACTCAATCCGGAACTAATCATAAGGACTGTTACCACTTATTTATCTTGGTAATCCAATTATAAGTGATAAAAGAGCAATTTCCTTTGTCACATAATTAATTTGTACAATCAACAGCATGCTCTTGTACAAATAGTGATGTTATAGGTCATAACTGTCCAACATACGCGTCACGAAGTGCAGTCCTAATTTCCTCCGGATTTCATCGTTTTAGCCCCGAGTTGATTCCATTAAGTCCCCATATTATTTTTATCTGCAAAATAAATAAAAACACATCAAAATGTTCATAAAACTCGAGAAACTATACAAAATATTAGGTTAAATGAGTGGAAAATAGTGATATAATTACCATTCATCATTAGCATCGCTATATCTCTCTAGAATAGTAGAATATCTCATATAATGTAGATCATATTTTGATGTTTATCTCAGATACCTTATAACTCTTATTATATCTTTCCAATAGTTATGTCTTGGATTACTCGTATATCTGCTAAGCTAGTTTACAACTTGAGCGATATCTGGTCGTGTGCAATTTGTGAGATACATCAGACTTCCGATGATTCTTGAATACTCTAATTACGATACACTCGAGCCAGTATTATTTGATAAATGAAGAGTTAGGTCCACAAGTGTTCTAGCCACGTGTAGATCTCATTTGTTGTATTTCTAAAGTATTTTCTCAACGTAATGAGCCTGAGATAATATATATCCCTCTGATGTTCTGGAAATCCTAATTCCTAGGATCACATCAACTCTCATAAATATTTCATATTAAATTTGCTGGTCAATATTTTCTTGGTAGACTGAATCATCTCATAATTACTACCAATTATCAGTCTATCATCTATCAGATCAAATCGGATCAGATCCAATCCGATTCAATCTGATTCGGATCGGATTGGATAAAATTCGAACTGATTTTTTTCAACACTTCCAAGTTCCAAAACGACGTCGTTGTGCACTTTATTTTTCACACAAGTGCTTGATATGCTTTGGTGTTTATGTCATATGCATAAGTGTTGTATCTAACAACTTTTAAAATAATGCATATTGTTTCATATCATAAACAATTGAATACTGACTGTGTATCATTGTATCTACTTGAAATGCTGTTTCAGTCAGTTTTGACATGATTTTTTGTTTATCTCATTGTGTGCTTGTATATGCTTCATATCACTGCATATCATTTATTTTGCATATCATTGAGTGTTTACTTCCCATTAGCGTATTTTTTTTACTAAATGAGTTAGCCTGTTAGTGAGGGGGAGTAAGTCATGTTTGTTTTGTTTATGCTCTTGCATGTGTTTGTCTCCTGTTGTTTTTCCCGTTTCCTTAATCCTTTGTCATTTCATGACAAAAATGAGGGATAGTATTATATTAAGGGGGAGAGCCTTAATATATGGGAGGGAGTCGTAGATTATCCTTCAGATATCTCCGTTTTAGAGGGAGTTCAAATTAAGGGGGAGATGGTTATCTACATGTACATACATGAGTTTTATACCTGTTTATTTTATACTTGATAATCCCAATGCTTTTCATGGTATATTGTTGTTTGTGGATGTTTCAGGTAAGCATGTATGTTGCTGCGGTGACATTATTTTGAAGAATACTTGGTTAGGTAAACGACGTCGTTGTGCACTTTATTTTTCACACAAGT
Source organism: Zanthoxylum bungeanum (assembly GCA_019454045.1). NCBI lineage: Eukaryota > Viridiplantae > Streptophyta > Magnoliopsida > Sapindales > Rutaceae > Zanthoxylum > Zanthoxylum bungeanum. Next base: position 69,165 of record SKCR01031914.1, read on the forward strand.
GCTTGATATGCTTTGGTGTTTATGTCATATGCATAAGTGTTGTATCTAACAACTTTTAAAATAATGCATATTGTTTCATATCATAAACAATTGAATACTGACTGTGTATCATTGTATCTACTTGAAATGCTGTTTCAGTCAGTTTTGACATGATTTTTTGTTTATCTCATTGTGTGCTTGTATATGCTTCATATCACTGCATATCATTTATTTTGCATATCATTGAGTGTTTACTTCCCATTAGCTTTTTTTTACTAAATGAGTTAGCCTGTTAGTGAGGGGGAGTAAGTCATGTTTGTTTTGTTTATGCTCTTGCATGTGTTTTTGTCTCTTTGTTTTTCCCGTTTCCTTAATCCTTTGTCATTTCATGACAAAAATGAGGGATAGTATTATATTAAGGGGGAGAGCCTTAATATATGGGAGGGAGTCGTAGATTATCCTTCAGATATCTCCGTTTTAGAGGGAGTTCAAATTAAGGGGGAGATGGTTATCTACATGTACATACATGAGTTTTATACCTGTTTATTTTATACTTGATAATCCCAATGCTTTTCATGGTATATTGTTGTTTGTGGATGTTTCAGGTAAGCATGTATGTTGCTGCGGTGACATTATTTTGAAGAATACTTGGTTAGGTATTAGATCGAGTCCTAATGTAATAAGTCATTATTTTGATGGTTGACAGTTGAATATTTTCTTTTTGGGTCTTTTACCGTAGTCTTTGTTTTAGGTAGTGTTTTGTCACAGAATGCCAAATGGGGAGATTGTTAGTTCCATTTTTATTGGCATGTGTCCGTGACAAAACGAGTTTAATTGAGTTGTAATCTATCATGAATATATTTGTGCAATTGGACTGGTTTCTAGCTGTTGTGCATCAAACATGCGTTCATGATGCGTTCATTGCAGCGTTCGAACTTGTGGCGTTAGTGTCACGTTCTGCTTTAGGTTCGAACGAGAGCATTCCAGAGAGTAAACGTTCAAGGTGCGTTCTTGGTGCGTTCGAACGAGGTCATTCCAGAGAGCTCACGTTCGTTGTGTGTTCGAGTGGTGTTCGAATGAGTCTTCACAGAAAGGGCGCATTCTTGGAGCATTCTAGTATGCATTCGAACGCGACTGCGATCTGAACGTGTTTTTGGCCTTTTCACTTTGAAAACCCTAGCTTTTCACCATACCTATAAATATAATCTTTAGCCGCCATTCCCACTAGTTGAAGCACTTTTCCTTTGAGCCAAAATCTCTAAAGCTTTCAACCTTTATTAAATCCACCTTGAAGACTCTTTTTATCTTCTTGTCTTCTTTGTTAAAGGTGTAATTCCTTCTTTGTTAAACCTTCAACACAACTTAACCCAAATTCCCTAATCATTTAGATTTCTTTAGGAGGAAGTTTGGTAGTCGGAGTTCCGACATCAAAGGTGATACAATCTACTCAGAGATTTCAGAGGTTCTGAAGAAAATCGTGGGTCGCGGGCTTGAGGAGTTGCCTTGAGTTCTTGCAGTATTTAGGTACTTCAGTCGGTAGAGTTGCCACCATAGGTCTTGACCATCGCTGTAAGTTTTTCTCTATATAGTGGATTCAGGTGGTAGCTTATACCCGAAGTGGTTTTTTACTCGCAAGAGTTTTCCACTTCGTCACCAAAATTATTGTGTTGATTTTGATTGGTTTGATTTAATTTGCTGCTTTAATTTATTATTATTGTTTTTATATTTGTAGTATAATTAATTGTTGGTTATTGTGGTTGCCTGTTAGAATTCCATAGTAACAGTAACAAGACTTGTCCTGTTTATTGTTTCTAATTCCGCATAGGGTTAGAACCTAGGCTAATCGTGAATTTTCACCTTGTATTAATTGGAAAACATAATAACATTTCATTGATAAGTAATTGCGAGGATATTCTCCCAATTTATGTTGGAGATGACCGGACATATGAATATGCATTTAGATGATATGTAGTTTTTCATCATTTTCCCGTTCTAAAAAGTTCCTTAAGAGTCTCCTAATTATTTAGAAAAAAAAACATAATTGTTTTTTAATAGGTTTTAAGAGAAGGAAATCACAGATATGGCATTTTGGTTTCATCTTTGCCAAGGAAAACAAAGCATTTTATTTTGTCATAGATCCATCAAAGGTACAAATCGATATACTTAAAAGAGTCTTTTTGCTTTTAATCCCCTAATGATCGACCATGAATAACCCACACATGCATTAAAAGTTATATGGTGGTCAGTCTACGAGTACATAAGTGTATTGTTAGATTGGATTTATAACAAATTTCTTACCAACTTTTTTTCGCTTTTGTTAATAACCAAGACATTATATTCTCTAATTTATCATAGGTTATGGAGTTTCTCAAGATGTTTGTGATGTGGAAGTAGTCAAGTGTGCTTTGAAATACCATATATATAATACAAGGAAGATGCGAATACTTTTGAAGACATGAGTATTCTGATACACACACCGATAAAGACAGTTTCATATAATTTGAGTTTTCTAATAATATATATCAAGAGAATTTTGGACCAGACACACATAGAAAACCTCCATCAAAATTTTAGAATCAGGGGATTGCTGCCTAACCTTTTCTGCTCCAAACTTCTCACCTGAATTGTAAATTCCTAGTTCACTTATTCTTTCTTTTGCGATCATATCTTCATTTTTAATCTTCTCTTAACCTGCAGTTTTGTTTAATAAAATATACCATAGAGAATGGTATATTATGGAAATAACAACTGTTTGTTCGTTCTTTTGATTAATATATGTTAATGCATTTATGCATGTATTGCCACATTTGGTGGCATGTTAATTTCATTGTATGAGTTTTTACTATATTCTTCTTCAAATACAAGCTGATGAAATGACAATATTGGATATTTTTTGCTGAATGTATTTTATACAATGTGCTAATTGTTGTCAATTTTCTACTTTACAAAATTATTTTTTGCTCTTAAATGGCTTTAGATGGAGCAACTTAATTTGTAGTAAATTCTAAAATGAAATTTACTCAAACCAAACCAAAAAAAATTCTTATTTTCATTAGATGATGTTGGTTATATGAATTTTTTGACGTCTTTATGTACTGTATGAGATCATAACTTCATCAAATACAATAAAAAAATTTCCCTTTTGTCGTTAAAGTTACAATGACAATCTTAATATTAGAGACAAATTTTAGTTTATTATGATCCAGCCTAAAACTTAATGTTGATGTGGACAGTTTGGTAATTTGAATAGTGTTGAAGACTTTAGTGCAAAGATTTAGCAATGAGGCTGAGATGAGTGTAGTGTTAGATAATTTTCTCTATCTTCCCATCTTAATGAGGTTTCGTTCTGTTTGGAATAAATCTGAGACTTATTTTTATATTCAGATTTGAAAATAAATTAAGTCAAAAATATATTTTGAAATTTTGAATTGGATAAAACATGTTTTAATAGGATTTGACTTAATTTAACGAGATACAATAGAGGATGATACAATTTTTTTATTTCAAAAAAATAAGGAGACGAGACTAAGATAATTTTTATTGTTTTTAATCTCTATTACATAAATAAAATAATAACAATAATAAAATTAACAAATTAATGGCTCACAGCATTTCCAACCTTAGGATAGTTGCAGGGACCCATGACGCTGATCCGAACAGAAAAAGGGTTAATATTTGAGTCTTTGATCGAAATAAACTCGGTTCAAGCCGAAAAAGGGTTAACCTGCCCTAGGGTTTCAAACCAATCAACAACTCAAATACCCCCAACCGAGGGTTTAGTTTCGTTACCGCACCCCTCCAACTATTGAACACCACAAAATAGGCAAAAATCATCCTCCTTAGAACACCAAAAAAAAAAAAATCCGTCTTTTCATCTGGGTCAGTGTCAAAAATGAATTTTTTTTGGCTAATTGAAAGCCCTCGTAGTGTTGCAATTTTCAAAAGCATGATAACCGGAAAGCCTAGATCTTGCTGCTTCTTGTTTAATACTTGTAGAAGAGCAGTAACAAGTTGTAAACTTGAAGTAGAGCCGCCAGCAAACGCAATCTCAGCCTCACAATCGACCTCAAGTGACCACAAATTGCTTTGCTCCTATGGTGATATCAACTTTGATTTGGGTATCTATGGTGTTCTTATGGAAGAAACTGATTAAATTTGGCCAATCCCATCGCCTCTTTCGCTTTATCAGAATGATGTTGTTGCTTTAGGGTTGATCCTGACCTGTCTATTTTGAATTCTCTCGTAGTTTTCTTTTGTGAGCTAGGGAATTTAGAGTATGCCGTTAGACATTTTGATAGGCTTATTTCAATGAATTTTGTTCCTATTAAACCTGCATGTGTTGCTATTCTCCGAGGTTTATTTGCAAAAGAAAAGTTTCTGGAGGCTTTTCATTATTTCATTAAAATTTGCAATGGTGGTGTAGATTTGAATTGTTGGTCTTATAATGTTTTGGTTGATGGGTTGTGTTATAAGGGGTATTTAAATGAAGTTTTGGAAGTTTTTGATATAATGCGTAAGAGAAAAGGGTTGGAGCCTACATTTCATCAGTACAATTTATTGTTTGGTGGTCTTTGTAAGAGAGAACGGATTGTGGAGGCTGAGTCATGCGCTAGAGAAATGGAGTCACAAGGTTTCCCTATGGATAATGTGATGTAATTCTTTTTGATTATGGATATTGCAGGCATAAGAAGATGAAAATGGCAATGCGACTTATCTCAGAATGCTCAAGACAGTTTGTGAGCCAGATGCATATACTTATAACACATTGATTCATGGGTTTTTTGAGATGGGTTTGTTTGATAAAGGATGGGTGCTGTACAAACAAATGAATGACTGGGGATTGCAGCCTGATGTAGTGACTAATACTATCTTGATCAGTAATTATTGCAGGGTAGGGGAAGTAGATGCTGCTTTGATGCTTTTGAATAGCATGGCAAGTAGCAATTTATCTCCTGATGTTTGCTCTTACACAGTTTTGATTGATGCTCTTTACAAGCAGAATAGGCTGGTGGACGTAGATGAATTGTACAAAAAAATGCTGGCCAATGGTGTTGCTCCTAACCATATATTATCTTTTATCCTCTTGAAGCGCTGCCCTAAGGGGAAGGAGCTTGAGCTTGCTCTGATGTTGTTGCGTCAATTTGCCAAGATTGAATGTGGTATTAATTTTCTGATTCTATCAAAGTCGGCTACTCTGAATTATACTGGGGATTTGAATAAAGAGATCAAAGAAATTGAGCTTCTGCTTGAGGAAGTTGTGAAAAGTGACTCAAATCTTGCTAACGTGGCTTTTGGAATTTATGTCAGTGCATTGTGCAAGGGAGGAAAAATTGAAGAAGCTTTCTTTTGCTTGTCTCAATTTGTTAATTTTGGATGCAAACCTTTGGCTTGTACTTGTCACACTTTGATAAAGTGCCTCTACCAGGAGGGTCTTTGCAAGAAGGCCAAAGTCATAATTGAATTTATGCAAGATATTGGTATGGTTGCTGATATGAGAACTTATATATTATTGGTAGAGGGGAATTGTGAATTAGGCAATCTAGATTCAGCATTGGACATTTTGGACCTGATGGAAGCGAGAGGACGAAAACCTGGTGTTGCGATTTATGATGCAATTATTGGTTGTTTGTGCAAGAAGAAAAAGATACTTGAAGCAGAAAATATGTTTGTGAGGATGTTGGAGGCAGGTGTAAATCCTGATGATGTTGTCTTTACAACAATGATCAATGGCTACTTCCAGAATGGAAAACGTGCTGAAGCTTGTGAACTTTTTGCAATGTTATAAAAAACGCTAGGCGCTAGTCGGACGGTTACGGAGCGTCACAGAAAAAGAGTTTTGAATTTAGACCTTTTTCTTTTTCTATTTTGTTTCGATGTTTTTTTTTGATTTATTTCTAAGCCCTTTGTAAACAATGGAAGTGGAAGCGATTAGGTGGTTTGGTTTGTTTATCTACTCCAATGATATTATTATTTTGTACCACTAGGTAAGAAGATTTGGGTTATTTTGATATACGTAGTTTAGTGTTTAGATTATTTTAAGCTTGGTTTCATAGCCAAGCAGAAGCTCACGGCCATAAGCCAAGATCAACAAAATCAATTTTTGTTTTCTTTGGCTTTTCCTTTTCATGGCAACCACAAAAAATAAAATAATAATAATAAAAATTAATTAATTTTCACTTTGATTAAATCAAATTTTAACATTGGCAAAAATTCATTGGCATAAATGTACATGGTTACTTTAACTATAACCAAAATCAACTTAGATTAATTAGCATCTTAGGTTAAATGTAACTAGATTTTATCTCCATCAAATGATATATTTACTTTAACTTCTATCATTTGATTACTCCAACTAGAGTTTTTAAATTAATTAATTTAATTGTATAATTATATTAATTAATTTAATAATTAAATATAATACACTAATACAAATCACATTTGTATTACTATTAATTATTAACATTAGATAATAATATTATATCAACTCTTAGATATATAATTAATTAATTAATTTTAATTTACCTTATAAATTAACGGATTTGACAATCAATCCATACAATAAACATACTGTCAATTATAGACCATCATTGTCCTCGTGCTAAACGAGTATATTTAATTATAGTGGGATTCTCTAGGCTCACAACTAGTTATATGTATATGTATAAAAACTCTTTACAAGATATGTGTGCATTAGGACTTACCCACCTACAAATCATGACAGAATAAACTCGGTTGTCCAACTATAAAAAAAAAAGTCAAATCCCTCTGTCATCTGTCACTTATTGAGCAAGACGATAGTCTTACCGTCAAGAGCTCATCTGCCCAATGTATACTACTTATCTTCAGGATTATATTCCATAAATATAATATTTGAAGAAGTCTCTTTCCTCGATATTATTCATAACATTACGGAAACTCTTTTCGAGACATACTTTTGACCAAAAGATTTCTGGAACATAATTTGAAGCGTCAGGAAAGAATCAAACTATATGGACTGACGGATCCCATATTGACACACTGATGAGTGGTAAATCTATCACTATTTACCACTCATTTAACCTAATATTTTGTATAGTTTATTGAGTTTTGTGAATATTTTGATGTGTTTTGTGCTATTTTGTAGATAAATAAAGTTTCAGGATATTCTGGAGGTGATTTGGAGCCAAAACAGTGAAAATTGGGCAAAAGGGCATTTTGGAGCCAAAACAGTGAAAATTTGGAGCCAAAATGGTTGCGCCATACCCGGCGTGCTAAACCCCATACCCGAGGCGTCGCGATTGCGTCTCCATACCCGGAGTGTCGCGGTTGTGTCTACATACCGGGAGTGCCGTACCTGGCATGCTAAACCCCATACCCGAGGTGTCGCGGTTGCGTCTCCATACCTAGAGTGTCGCAGTAATATCTTCATACCCGGAGTGTCGCAGTAATATCTCCATACCCAGAGTGTCGCAGAAGTGTCTCCATAACGGGAGTGCCATACCCGGCAAAACTGACATTGATGTTTATGTGTCTCCCTACCTGGAGTACCATTATTGGCCTATTCATTCCCGAACTGTGCTGATGTGTGGGCCTCAACCCTGGTACTCATCCCCAAAACTGATGATGATGTTGTTGGGGTTTTATTAAGGGGGAATATCGATAACGCAGCGGAATCACGAAAAATCAAAATTTTCTGATTTCAAAATTTTTCTCGGATCAATCAGATAAACTTATTTATTTAATTATCCAATTATCAAATTCTGAAAAATTACATAAGAGATCAAATTTCTTGGTAATTACCGAATTGCCCCAAAACTTTGTAAATTGATTATTTTAGTCCAAAAATTATCATATATAATTTTGGATGATTCTAAATCATTTCTAAAATATTTTTCAACCCATCTAATGCATCAAAATCAGATTTCACACAAATCCCCAATTATTGAGTAATTACCGTGAGCACCCCAAATTTTCATGTAATTATATTTTGGTCCATTTTGTTCAAAACATGTCAAGATCAAATCCAATCAACCCAAAAATTTACATGCATCATATTCATACCATAATACATCACATATATGAAAAATCCCCAAATTTGGAGTGGGTTATGAACCCTAATTTTTCAATTTCATCAAATTATCCAATTTCACCAAATTTACAAAATCCAACACTTTAATCCATTCAATACTTCACCAATCAAGCCTCACCACTTTGAAACAACTCTAGAACAATTCTAGGTCACCAAGGAGTGGCTTACTAACTCTAGAATGGAAACTTTGATTTTCAAAGAATCAAAAGTAAGCTTTAAAACAAGTTTAAGCTCACTTACATGCATCAATCTTTCACACAAGTTCTCAATCAAATAAAACACAAACTACAAGAAAAGAGAAAACAATAAAGAAACACAGAATGATGCTAAGCTTGTTAGAAACAATTTTCATGTTGAAGACTTTGAAAAATAACTTACAAAATCATGATTTTCCAAGCCATCTTCCTTTAGCCTTCAAACTTTTCTCTCAACTTCTTTTATGTTTATTTGGTATCAAATGAACTTGTTAAACCCTAAAACTGAAACAAAACTATATATACTTCACAAAATAGCCCTTGGCTGAAATTGGAAGCAAAATAAATAAAAATATCTAGATAGTTTTTACTTGTTTCATTTAAGCTTTAATCAACTTGCATTTGCTTTTTATCATTACACTTTAATGATTCCAAACAAGTCAACAATGGCAACTAAAGCATTTCCAAAATATCACAAACTTATGATATTTATATTTTTAATTAATTTAATTATTTAACAATTAAATAATTTTAAATACAAATATTTTAAATATATGTATAATATTTACTTTAAATATCCAAATTATATATATATATATTTATGATACATGTCAAATATCACAATTTGACATTTAATTAATGTGTATTTAACAAAATCTATCATTAAGTACAAATACACAATAATTAAGAAATGACTATTAGGTCTATTCGCATGTATTTTTCGTTTACCTTTAAACGACTTATAAATAATCAGTATTATTCATAAATGTTTCCCTAGTGCTCTACGAGTATATTTCATTAGTGAGACTCTCTAATTCAGGTATATCTGTCACAAAATCCAATTTCGTGTCCATAATTTACCCACCCGTAAATCATGACGATCACGGATAAACTAGCTGAATCATACAGGTCGAGATCATTGCATACGTATAATCCCTCCATCACAGGTATCCGGATAATACCAGAGATATAGATGTAAACGTCAAATCTCTATAGGTATTATCCCGTCGACGTATCTATTAGCAATCTTTAAATAACATTCGGAACTTACTTCTGAAGTATACTGTGGCCACAGATTTAACAGACTGCTAATTATATATGGACTACCTATGCTCTGTACACAGAACTGACGGATCCTATCTTGACACACACAGGATATCCTGATGATCGGTCCACACCCAACGAACAAGCGGAGGTCTGATCTAAATAGATCAGTGACGTGACTGCCATATAAGTGTGGAGGATGTCTCATACATCCACATTGGTATCTCAAGTCGAATGACCATTATGCTACTCAACCCGAGAAGATTCTTATTGACGTTGGTGTACCATCCATAAAGAATCTTCGGTGAGCCGTTCAGTGTTTATCCACTATAAACACCTACACGTCTATACGAGTCTCCTTAGACTCATGGTTCATTGGGATAAAACATCGGACCAAGTCTCGATATACGACATGTACTGGTCTCAACGGATTTGACTAACCGACCCGTGTTAGTGAATCTTAACCAGAAACAGTACTTGATAATATATATTTAGCAGTGACACTTCCCAATGTCAATTACAAACTAACTTTGTAATTGTGTACTGCATTATATATTATCGGGCCTTTGTCTAATATATACATATCACTAAACCACATTTAGTTTCAGTCTAGTCGTAATCAGATCGAATATGTATATAAAAACAAGAGGTGCAACCATAAATAAGTAATATTATGGAAAAGTGAATTGATCGTATTCATGAATCAGACATAAATACGATACGGATTGGCGCTCTGAGCACCAACCCTAACAATTTCTCCCACTTTCTCTTGTGCCAATCCACGATATCATATATACATCTCAATGTATATCATATACGCATAGCCCTCAAAAGCTCACCTAGTACTTAAGAGGTAGGTAACAAGAAGTAGGTCCGCTGTAACATATTGAGTTTGTCAAACAAACTCCATCGTTTCCCATAGTCAACATCATTCATATTTTGTAGAATTTAAATTATACATTAATACGACTCTAATGCTATATCAGTATTGTGATACAGCTACTGAGTTGTCCAAGTATTTAGGGATCAAATCCAAAATACTATGCGGATAACTGCAAGCACAACACCAATAAAACTTCTAATTTATAAGGTCACTATGCAACTTCATAAGTCAATACTTCATAAGTTGCATCAAATTCCACTGAAAAAGTAGAATCCTCATGACACTCCCACTGCATCTTTTCTAACTCTTTATGACCTAGACTGTCTAACGTCAAAATTAGTCTCAAAACTAATATGACCCTAATAGTTGCAGACTGTATTCTCCATGAATTAGAAACTCATTCTTAATATCTCAAAGATCACAAAGAATGTGTATCAAGATCCATCATATTGTCTATAGGATATCAAAATAACTCGTAACAATTACGATTAAATCAATATCTTTAATCGTACATAATAAAGTATTCACTATGTCATCATCAAATGATACATAAGATTGATTAGACATTCTAATCAATATCTCTTTCGAAAAAGGAATCATCATTTACGAAAGATGAATACTATGTATAAGACACATAATAACTGTCCAACAGTTTTGTTAACTGTCATACAGATAGCCTTGTTATGTCATTTATTAGATCATATCTAATGCACGACTAATATAAGTATCTCACAAGTCTCCAAGTTTTATATCATATATAAAACTTTATATCAAATATAAGAGAGACTACTCCCACTGCTTTCACGGAGAAAAGAAGACTTAGGTAAATCTTTTACCTTACAAACATCTCATTATTACTATAATAATGATAATATTGTTAGGATATATAACACTAGAAAGTAATTTGTACGCTCCGACTAACCCTTCAAGCACATATGTATTCTCTATACTTTGACAAGATCAGACAATCTGACTGATATCAAAAATAGAGAACACGAATTCCGGAAGACTTATCTGAGTCTACAATAGGCTCTATAAGCTAGCACACTAAACTGCGATCTCAGCAGAACACAAACTCTAGGGCCATTCCAGAATGAACTCTTCAAACAAGAAATCACAACTGATCCCTTATCTGAATAAGTCATTCAAAAAATGACCTTTGCATTCTTTAGCTAAAATGTAAAGTTTAATATCAACATTAACCAATATATCTTTAATTGTTCAATTAGCGTGACTAGAGATAAGTTTTCTCAGAATCTACAATAGATTGCTGAGTATAACTTTTCTCACTGTCATACTGTAAAGGTCAAACCTTTATTAAGCTCACACTGCTTTCGCTGCGCAAACAATTAGCACATTCATGAACTAATTCATAATGAAAGCTTAATCAAGTTCAAAACTTGATCGTAGTAAGCTATGAACAATCTTAGATCTATGGTTCAATGGTGAACTTCCAGAATCGATATCAAATATCGCTTCCATTATAAGTTATATGATATTTTCTTCAGTAAGAAAACAACAGAACCATTAAGTATCAAATACTTGTAAATGATTCTGATATCCTATTAGACTTATATAGAAGATGTATAAGGGTTGTTTCATCTTATTAATTATGTAGTTCCATTTATAATTTATCATTCTCACATTTGACTTCAATAAGTCAAGTCTTTTCTACAATAGTTAACATCAAATGTTACACACCAAGTAATAAAATGATTTTATTACTTAGGATCGTAGGAAGATATTCTATCAAATAGAATACAATATTCTATTAAACAGAATAAACGATAAACTTTTACTTATACCTCCGAGGTGTAAGTAATTTCCATTATATAACTATTATATAAAAGAAAGATTCAAATCTCAAACTTTTCAAGATTCATATTTTCTACCTATACATATCATATATGCAACTGTAGAAATTAATGGAACCTAAATTAAAAGGATGAACTAGTGTTACTAGAGCATAACCCAAAGAGTATTGAAACTAAAACATTCAATCTCAAACGAATCAAATCATATAAGATTTGATTGCTCCCAATACTCAATTCCATCAAGATGGAATTGTGGAAGAATAATTTTGAATAAGAATCATATTCACTGAATAACCTTAGAACTAATTTCTTTAAATTCATATGTTTGATCGTATCAAAGATCTTTGAACAGTTCAAAGACATGTAATGATTTTTAAGGATAGTTTTCAAAAACTTCAGATTGAATATATTTGAACAAGTCAAAAATGTTCAATCTACGTTTCATCAGAACAGATTGAAAGTTCTTGATACTTTCAAGACTTTCAATATGTGTTCCTTCAGAAACACGTAACTAAGTTATGACAATTCATCAACTAAGTTACGAAGTAAAGAAAACTACCTTAAGCAATTATTATTTATTAAACTACATACATCCAATGTATCAGTTAAATAAATTGGTGGTCCAATGACAATCATTGGTTAAACGAGATCTTAATCACCTTCCTGAATAAATATTCATTAAATGGATAAGGATGTGTGGTGTGATCTCGTATCAAACCATCCTTTACCATATGGAATAAGCATCTAATGCTTAAGTGATTAAACTCATAAAGCACCGTTCTAAATTATTTATTTTACCGAATAATTTTTCTTAATGTTTATCTCTACGTCAATGACACTACTAGTTATATTTAAAATATATAACAATTGTTTATAAAGAACAAGTAACTATCCAATAGTCGCAAGTTCCGATATCAAATATCAAAACAATCGTTAACTAATATTTTTAAATAACTAGACGGGAGATCTGGTATCCAATACCTATAGTTGTAGTATTTTGAGAAATCGATATTTTCTATACACAACTATACACATCTCCTTTCTTTAGCTTTACTATTTGCATTCAACTATTCACAACAATTGCAAATAATGATTAGCAAATTGTGTCAAACACATTGCCTCTAAAGGTCATTAAAGCTAAGAAAAGTCATTACTAGATAAACAAAAACCTAATGGGGCTTTCTTAATGTCAGTCAAGAATCTCGAGACATGAACTAATTCAAGTCAATTCTTACTGCATAAGAAACTATTCTCTCTAAAGTATTATATCCTAAAGGGGATATCTATCTAGATTATCTATCATGACTTAGAAACTAAGTCATTAACCATCTTGATTTTTCAAGAAAATCGAAACAATAGTTCTCGATGGTTTAGACCAATCTAATAATATCCTAGTCTAATAGTATCTAGAACCTATTCTAGAATAACTGCAACCAAGAGTCAAGTCAGATAACATATCAAAATATGTGTGCAGTAAATAAAAGTTCAATTCTAAATCAATAGAATAAGGAAACAAACAAGCGGCAATTTCCATAATAATACACACTGCCTAAGTTATGAAATATTTTAAACTTAGCAGTGCCTCCCACTATTTTACGTAATACCGTAATCCCCAACGGAAAAATGAGAATTCAATAATTAAATCGAATTCCATAATGGAAGAGGACCCCATGAATATATTTCGACTCACAGCAGAGGCACGGTCTCGCCTACATATATTCACAGGTAGACAACTCATTGTCAATCACTCACTAGTGACTCCTGGATTTGGGTCCTGGTCGTTTCTCATTGTCGCTGCTAAGGCAGGCCCACAAGGAGACGTACCAAGGTTAAACTCATCAATGATAAACTCAAGTTACTTGCGTAACCCTGACAGCTAGGGCACGTTCAAGATTCCTCTTTCGCTTGAATTTATCTAGTATCTAATATACATCCGGCATAAATAAATCTCTATCGGCTACACCCACACAGCAGAGGCACGGACTCAGATGCAGTCAGGAAAAATATTTATAAACCGTATTGACAAGACGGACCAAGAAACAAGTATTCCAAATACCAGTTTCTTTAAAACCTTATTATGCGGAGATATTCCATAAAACGTCATACACTTAAATTTAATCAAATTAAATGAAAGCATGCATGTATCAAGTAAAGAAAAGAACAAACATTAGATTAAAAGGGCTAATCATATCAGGGGCCTAGGATCAGACTCGCTCTGATACCATTTTGTTGGGGTTTTATTAAGGGGGAATATCGATAACGCAGCGGAATCACGGAAAATCAAAATTTTCCGATTTCAAAATTTTTCTTGGATCAATCAAATAAACTTATTTATTTATTATCCCATTATCAAATTCTGAAAAATTACACAAGAGATCAAATTTCTTGGTAATTACCGAATTGCCCCAAAACTTTGTAATTGATTATTTTAGTCCAAAAATTATCAAATATAATTTTGGATGATTCTAAATCATTTCTAAAATATTTTTCAACACATCTAATGCATCAAAATCAGATTTCACACAAATCCCCAATTTTTGAGTAATTGCCGTGAGCACCCCAAATTTTCAAGTAATTGCATTTTGGTCCCTTTTGTTCAAACATGCCAAGATCAAATCCAATCAACCCAAAATTTACATGCATCATATTCATACCATAATACATCACATATATGAGAAAGCCCCAAATTTGGAGTGGGTTATGAACCCTAATTTTTCAATTTCATCAAATTGTCCAATTTCACCAAATTTACAAAATCCAACACTTTAATCCATTCAATACTTCACCAATCTAGCCTCACCACTTTGAAAAACTCTAGAAAATTCTAGGTCACCAAGGAGTGGCTTACTAACTCTAGAATGACAACTTGATTTTCAAAGAATCAAAAGTAAGCTTTAAAACAAGTTTAAGCTCACTTACATGCATCAATCTTTCACACAAGTTCTCAACCAAATAAAACACAAATATAAGAAAGAGGCAAAATAAAGCAACACAAATGATGCTAAGCTTGTTAGAAACAAGTTTCATGTTGAAGACTTTGAAAAATAACTTACAAAACCATGATTTTCCCAGTCATCTTCCTTTAGCCTTCAAGCTTTTCTCTCAACTTCTTTTATGTTTATTTGGTATCAAATGAACTTGTTAAACCCTAAAAATGAAACAAAACAATATATACTTCACCAAAATAGCCATTGGCTGAAATTGGAAGCAAAATAAATAAATATCTAGATATTTTTTACTTTGTTTTATTTAAAGCTTTAATCAACTTGCATTTGCTTTTTATCATTACACTTTAAGGATTCCAAACAAGTCAACAATGGCAACTAAAGCATTTCCAAAAATATCACAAACTTAGGATATTTATATTTTTAATTAATTTAATTATTTAACAATTAAATAATTATTTAAATATAAATATTTTAAATATATGTATAATATTTACTTTAAATATCCAAATACATATATATATATTTACGATATATGTCAAATATCACAATTTGATATTTAATTAATGTGTATTTAACAAAATCTATCATTAAATACAAATACACAATAATTAAGAAATGACTATTAGGTCCATTCGTATGTATTTTTCGTTTAACCTTTAAACGACTTATAAATAATCAGTATTATTCATAAATGTTTCCCTAGTGCTCTACGAGTATATTTCATTAGTGAGACTCTCTAGATTAAGGTATATCCGTCACAAAATCCAATTTCGTGTCCATAATTTACCCACCCGCAAATCATGACGATCACAGATAAACTAGCTAAATCATACAGGTCGAGATCATTACATACGTATAATCCCTCCGTCCCATGTATCCGGATAATACCATAGATATATATGTAAACATCAAATCTCTATAGGCATTATCCCGTCGATGTATATATTAGCAATCTCTAAATAACATTCGGAACTTACTTCTGAAGTATACTGTGGCGACAGATTTAACAGACTGCTAATTATATATGGACTACCTATGCTCTGTACACAGAACTGACGAATCATATCTCGACACACATAGGATATCCTGAGGATCGGTCCACACCCAACAAACAGGCGGAGGTCTGATCTAAATAGATCGGTGACGTGACTGCCATCTAAGTGTGGAGGATGTCTCATACATCCACAGTGGTATCTCAAGTCGAAGGACCACTATGCTACTCAACCCGAGAAAATTCTTATTGACGTTGGTGTACCATCCATTAAGAATCTTCGGTGAGCCGTTCAGTGTTTATCCACTATAAACACCTACACGTCTATACGAGTCTCCCTAGACTCATGGTTCATTGGGATAAACCATCGGACCAAGTCTCGATATACGACATGTACTGGACTCAACGTATTTGACTAACCGACCCGTGTTAGTGAATCTTAACCAGAAACAGTATTTGATAATATATATTTAGCAGTGACACTTCCCAATGTCAATTACAAACTAACTTTGTAACTGTGTATTGCATTATATATTATTGGGCCTTTGTCTAATATATACATATAACTAAACCACATTTAGTTTCAATCTAGTCATAATCAGATCGATTACGTATATAAAAACAAGAGGTGCAACCATAAATAAGTAATATTATGGAAAAAATAATTGATCGTATTCATGAATCAGACATAAATAAGATACAGATTGGTGCTCTGAGCACTAACCCCAACAGATGCGGGCTTCGCCCTCTGGGATTCATTCCCGAAAACTATTGATGATGCGGGCTTCGCCCCATGGGATTCATTCTAAAATTCTTCTGACGTGGGCCTCGACCCTGGGATTCATTCCCGGAAAAACTGATACTGAAGTTGATGCGGGCCTCGCCCTAAGAGTGCCATACCCGGCGAAACTAATACTGATGCTGATGTGGGCCTCGCCTCTTAGGACTCATCCCTAAAACTGATACTGACAATGTGATGGTTTATTTCAACATATTGTACCACCTCTCACGAGATAATCTTGATAGTCAAACATATTTTCGTCCTCAACGAGTGCTTCACGTCGAAACCAGAGAATCTTCAAAGTACTTAATCCACTCAGATCCATTCATATGAATAAATGATCTGAACTAGACACCTAGTATGTGTGTGCCAAGGCTCTTTCGCACCTGTTCCTTAAGTAAGCCAACTCGATGATTTCATCTCAGAGAATCGGATCAGTGGGTCTAACCAACCTAGATGTCTTGATCACATTCTGTGATTACTTCGTCATACTCAACATGATATGGTCTTCTTCTTTTTTCTTGTCTCTTTCTTCTCATTTTGAACCTTTTTTCTTTTCTTTCTTTTTCTTTCTTTGACACACCTACCATTTAAGGTAGCATTTCTCCTCATGATGGTCCTAATACTCGCCCATGGGTAGCTTCACGCTTATCAGTTATAGGTGGTCTATTTTTTTCTTTCCTTTACATTTGCAGAGACTTTTCTTTGTTTCCAACCATATCATATATCGTAGCATAAGTAAACCAGGGTGGACATCCAGGAAAACGGTCATTCACTGATCCACCATCTCTTCGACTAGTGATCTTGCCAACCACTCAAGCTTCTACTGCTGAGATCCTGTAATCAAGTACTCACGAGTCCAGCAGAGATCAGTCCATTCAGAATACCGAATGAGAGCACATCTCGCACTCATCGTTTCTAAGGTTTCTCCCTACAGCAAACAATATCATCACCGGACATATGCCTAACCATCAATGACTTCTCTCTCTCTCATTTTTTTTTCACTCAGCCACTCCACGAAAATGTTCATTTCAGCTGCTGATAATGTGGGCTTCGCCCCCTGGGATCCATTCCTGAAACTCATACTGACATGGGCCTCAACCATGGGATTCCTTCTCGAAACTAATACTGATGTGGGTCGCAACTCTGGGATTCCTTCCCGAAACTGATACTGATTCATTCCTGAAACTGATAACACTGTACCATTGTTGCTTCTGGTTGATTTGCCTTCGCCACTTTCTCTTTTCCTTCTTTGAAACCTGTGAATACAAAACAAAACAAACACAAAAAGGAATGTAAAATATGTTACGTGTATGCATGCATGCATGAATGAATTTCCTATTCCGTTGGTTAGGTCTTCTTACCGGTTATTCGGGTGACTGCTTGATCTTCTTTTTTTCAAGCAAAATACGGCTTCAATCCCTTATGGTATATCTGCATATGATGCAATGCCAACTGTTCAAATCTCTGCGAGACCCACTATTGTTCAAGTATCTCTACTTCTGCTAATACCTGCATAGACTGTATCTCACCGGCAGTACTGCTTCCATTGCCTTTCAAACTTCTTTTCTTAAACACTTCAACTGAATGCCATTCGCTTGTCTTTTGTATAGTTCTCCCTTCAGGCTCACGTATTGAGAAGCCAACTCCTGAATGATTATCTTGTTCTTTTTTGAAAGGTAGGGACTTAGGTAAGTAAGTGAAATGAACGTCTTTATTATTATTAGAAGAGGTTCAAACAAGTAGACAAAATCAATGTCTTAAAAATGCGGGATTGAAATCAAATAAACTTGGGAGAACAGTCTCGTCATTCACAGCATTGCCTTCTTCCTGGACTTAAGGTTCTTCACCGTTGTTATCCCCTATCCCCATGAAAGAAGCTGAGTGGTTGAAATCTTGGAGGACGAAGCCTTCAGGTAAGCCGGAGCTGTAGGTATGTGGTGGAATGGAGTGGTAGTTGGGCAATGGGCTATGGTATGTGTTGGGCTGTTCTTTTCGCTGGGTCGGGTATTTTGTGGGTGTCAATGAGGTCTTGTATCTCATGCCTAAGGCGGGGGCAGTTGTCAGTTTCGTGACCCTTTTGTTGATAGAGTAACAAAATAAGTTCAAGTCAAGGTAGTGTGGCACAGAGTTTGGAAGTGGTTTAGGTTCTAAGGGTTTCAGGAGCCCTTGTATCTTCAGCTTTTCAAACACCTTCGATAGAGGCCTACCAAGGTTGGAGAATCGCCTATTTATGATGGCAGTAACCTCGGCACTAGCGGGCTTGGTTTCAGAAGGCCCTCCAAAGGTCCTTCTATTCTGGCCATAAAATTTTCTGTTCTCAGCTTCTTCCTCTTCAATGTCCATGACAGTTTCCCTCAACTGTCGAAAATAAGAAATCATCGATGTCATCCTCCTCTGCTTGCTATAAATAGAGGGCTTAGTGCCCTTGATGATCATTTGATTTGGTCCTTCTCTAAGGGCCGAGTCTGCATCTTTAAAAGATGGCTTTTCCAGCGTTCCACATAATCCTTGAAGCTCTCCTCCGGCTTCTGTTTAGTGTTCTCCAAGTCGTGAGGCGACAAGTCAATCTCCAAGTTCGTAACATACTACTTCAGAAATGCGTTTGCATGTTCCCTCCAATCTTCTTTAACTTTTCTTTCAAGGCTATGGTACCACACTACATGTGCCCCTTCAAGCGACATCCTAAACATCTTCTAAACTTGGCATTGTGATAGGCCCACTGAACTCATTACCGAGACATATTGCCGGAGATGGACCCTCGGGTCCCCATTCCCATTGAATTTGGCTATGTCGGGCATTTTAAACTGAGCTGGCAGTTGATCCTCAAAGGTCATCGCCTCATAATCCAATAAGTCATCATGCTTGCCCTTCAGTTTACGAGCAACTGACTCCACTTGATCACGGAGTTTCTGTATCTCAGCCTGAGACCCAACTATCTTCCCAGTGGCATACTCAGCCATATCATCATCAAAGATAGGGATATCATCATTCACCCTGTTTGGAGTCTCCTCACGCCTCTCATTCTTAGAGCTTCCCTAGCACGGGTGTAGGCATTGCATTTTTACATATCAACCCGATGATGAGTCTCATATGGAGACACTACCTCTTTAGTTGTGAAAGCCGCGGGAAATGGATGTTGGAAGGGTAAAGTTGGAAATTAGCATTTTATCAGATTTAACTCGCTTCGGGTTCGCTTGTTGGACCTCTATTTTAAAACACACCAAACCCATTAAATCACATCCAAAAATAATTAAAATATTTAAAATACATGTCACAAATTAAATTAAAACAAATTAAAATTAAATTAAAACACATGACACAAATTAAATCACCTTCCTAAATTAAATTAAATCTCTTTCCTAAAATACATAAATCACTTCCCCAAATTAAAAGATTTCTTTATCACATACTAAATTAAAAGAT
This sequence comes from Zanthoxylum bungeanum, assembly GCA_019454045.1. Taxonomy (NCBI): domain Eukaryota; kingdom Viridiplantae; phylum Streptophyta; class Magnoliopsida; order Sapindales; family Rutaceae; genus Zanthoxylum; species Zanthoxylum bungeanum. The sequence continues at coordinate 89,293 of SKCR01031914.1, forward strand.
ATCCCCTTTAAAACACACAAATCCTATCCCTTCTCCAACAAGGTAAACCCCCTCCATTGGCCTATAAAAATAACCATTCTCCACACAATTCAAACCCTGGCTCATTCTCACGAGAGACACAAAAGAAATAAACCCTAGCTCACGCCTATTACCTTCAGCAACGCCACTGCCTCATCCCAGACATGCAGTCCCTCTCTATGTAAAACAAAACCCTACAGCCCTCTCTGCACTCATCAACCAACGTGAACCAAACTCCCTTTACCGTGAAACAAGGACAGCCCACTCAACTCACTGCCTCCAACACATAGCTCCACGCCTCACCTCCATCAGCCTCATTCCCTCTTCACACTAAACACACTCAGATCACAACCCTAGCCCCTCTCGGCAGCAGCCTAAATCATCAACCCTAGTTCACGCCAACCTGCCCCTCCACTCGTCACAGCCACAAATTCATAAATCCCGTTTACACGTTCACGCACCCATTAATCACGCAACATGCCCTGAATACCACTCATCATGCTACACAAGCCTCCACTCAACCAAGCCTCAGGCCAAACACCATCCTTCACGCCCTTTTAACGCCACATGCCGTTCACATCCCCACTCACACCACTTTGCCCCTGACCAACATGCCACGCTCATCACAAACTGCCAATACCTAGCCCACTGACCTGCCCCCTCACAAACCTACCTTACGCACACACTCAACAACCCTCACTCTCTCGCCACCTAGCCACAAAGACGCCACTTGCCAACCGCCCCTTTACCAAACGAACACACAGCCCACATTGAACAATTAAAAAACTTCTTCATTCAACAAACAATCACCGTGAAAACTGCCTAAACGGCCAGTTAATACCCCCACATATTAGTCCCAAAATATGCCAGTAAATCACGCCCAGTTCAGTCCTAAAACTTGCCAGTAAATCAACCCAAAACTGCACCTAAAAAACAGCCCAAACCAGTCCAAAAAAACCAAAAAAATAGTAGCCTAAATTACCATAACAGTGACCAGAAAACACAAAAAAAACAGCAGCGAAATGGAGTGAAAACAACAGCCCAGACAGTGAAACAGCAATGAGAAATGTTGGATTAGTGAACCATAAAGGTTGCGGATCATCCACCCTTCCAACGGACGTGTAACGCCCTTTCGTCAGACGACAAAAGAGGTTAGACCTGAGGGCACCTTTTTACTTATCTTCTTTCGTTTTATTTTATTTATTTTAAAATATTATTGCATGAGAGTCGTTTGAGGCATGATGTGATTGTTGGATGAGCGAGATGTGTGTTCCCTTTTGTGGTATATCGGATGGAAACCCGGACGTAAATTCCGTAGCTGATTCCGAATGGACGGTATTGCGGTCTACACTCGGGATACAACGCCACGTACCACTTAAGAGACACATATTTCGTCTCATCCAAACTTGTGTTTGAGCATGTTGTAGTTCGTAGGTTATTTATTTGTTATTGAAGCATGATTAGGTTGTTAGCATGTCATTTATCTTAAGCATGATTTAGTCGATAGAAAGTTATTTCTTTATGCATGATTAGGTTTTTTTCACATTAGGGATTTAATTTATATTTATGCTTAGATTCTTATTTATTTTCCCGCATTAGATAATTGAGCATGCTTATGTGATGATTGTATGTTATTGCGTGTTTGCCGTTATGACAACTTACTTTATGCGAACTTAGATATAGGTTCTCATTGTTATTATTATGCATGCGGACTTAGGCGTAGATTACCCTTGAGCATGAATGTTGAATAGATTCAGTTAGTTTATTGCACAAATCATATCATCACAAGTGACATAAGTAAGAGACCATTCCGAACCCAACGGTTTGAGGTCTTCCATTGCGAGGGGTGAGTGCGGCCTTAAATCTTTGTCCCGGTTCACACCGGGTGGCGACTCCATGTTATTTCGTACTCCAAACTAGGCTGCGAGCCTAGAACAGCGTCGCCAAGTTCTGTGTCCTACAACGGGGCACGACCATATTAGCCATAGCAGCGGTCAATGCTTGCAGTTGTTCAGTAACCTTGGTGAGATTAGCTTCCAGCTGATCCATACGAGACGCTTCATTAACTGATTCACTCATGTTTTCTACTGGTCTCTTGATGAGTCTTCCCTCCTTTCTAACTCAACGGGTATCTATGGTGTCCTTTTAAACACAAGGGTTAGCATGATGCGTGTATGCATGAGGTGCATGAGATGCGTCCGATGTATAGAATATATAAGTTGGCCTATTATCATTTTAAAGTATTCAATCATATTATTGCGAGGTGCAAACTTGTCCCAGTTGAAAAGGCCCAACAAGTTTATACTTTTGCGATAACATGGCTAAACAACTTCAAATGATAAGGGGCCTAAACACAAAATGACCCATCGATATTTTAGAAACTTTTGGCCGAATTGTCAAAGGACACGAACTCGTCCCAGTTTAAATGGCCCAACAAGTTCATATTTCTTGACAAGAAATCCAACTGAATTCAAATGACGACGGTCCAAAACATAAACATAATGAGATAATTTATACTGGTCATACAATTACGGTTCACATGCAGGTTTAAAGGAATGTAGGCAAAGGCTCTCGCTGACGAAGGGTTGCCCACAACTAGGACTCCCCACTAAAGGGTTCAAACGACCAAGTGAGCGCACCTTTTTTTATACCTTACGGTACGTGCCAACGAGTTACGGTATGTGACTAACTGTCAAATGGATTTCTTATAGTAGATTCCCCAGAGGGAGGGTGGAACAAACTCTCTTAAATACCCAAGCCTCTTAGGCTCTTATCGCCTTGGTGACAGGACTAAACAACAAGTCCTCCAAATTAGTCTGTCACAGTGAGCTACGGATAATGATTATCTAGGTGCCTTCACAGCTTTTCCTTATAGAAAGGTAGTGAGTGAAGGAAGACACCAAACCATCACCTAGCCTTAATAATGCCTTTGATTACACTCCCTAAACCCACAGTAGACATGGTTAATTAAAGCACAAATCACAAACATTATAAGATATTATTTCGGGGCTAATTCTCTATCCCCAGTGGAGTCGCCAGACTGTAGAACACATAAATCGGCGACGCTGTTCCAGGCTCGCAGCCTAGTTGGGAGTACGGCGTAGCCCGTGGGGGAATAAATTGGAGAATAATGGAGTCGTCACCCAGTGTGAACTGGGAAATGATTTAAGGCCGCACTCACCCCTCGCAAGGGAAGACCTCAAACCGTCGGGTTCGAAATGGTCCCTTACTTACGTCATTTGTAATGAACGGATTTGTGCAATTTTAACCAAGTCTACGCAACATACATTTGCAAAAATGATCTACGTCTAAATTCCTATATGACCTAAATCTAAGTTTGCATGCTTTAAAAATAAGTCGGGAAAGCGGTAAACACAACTCATGAATATTTAAATTAATACATGCGGAATAAACATGTGACCAAGGAATTTGGCCGTTCTCAATGTATGACCTCGCATACCCGGTTGGACGTATTCCACGTCAACCGAACATGCCGTATCCGGAACAACAAAATAAATTATAACAAAGGGTGCCCTCAGGTCTTACCTTTTAAGTCGCTTTTCGGGAGTGCGTTCCACGGTGTCAGAAGGGTTATCATTTCTGCTGTTTTCACTGGTATACTATTTCTGCTACTTTTACTATTTTTACTGGTTCCCTATTCTCGCTCGTTGTTTTCTCTATTTTGATGTTTTTACTATTTTCTCGGGTTCACTGTTTCCGTTATTTTCTCGGGTTCGCTGCGGTTTCTGGTCACAGTTTTGGCTCACTATTTTACAGTAAAGCGGGCTATTTTGAGGTGTTTTGGGGTGCGGTTTCTGCTGCAGTTTTTACGGGTTTTACTGGGCAGAATTTGCTGTAAAACTGGGTAGTTTTTGCGGGTGCAGTTGGCGGGTTTTGCCGGCCATATTTATGGTGGTTTAAGGAAATTTTTGCAGGTGCAGTTTGCGGGTTTTACTGGGCAATTTGTGGGGATTTAAGTGCAGATTTTCAGAGGTGTTTTGGGTGGCGTGCAGTGCAAGGGCAGTTTGTACATGAATAAAGGGGATGCATGGGGTGTTTGTGTGAACTGAAGCCACATGAAAAGGCCGTGTATGGGTGATTATGCGTGAAAGTGCTGGAGGGCATGAGGGTTTTGTGGATACGTGTTGATAGGTTAAGGGGCTTTTGGTGAGTGTGCTGTGTGCATGAGAGGGCTGCCAACAAGGTGTTTGTGCGTGAGTGGCCTGAAGATATGTTTCTTGATCGATGTGGGACTAAGGGGGAGGGGCGTGTGTGAGGTGTTTGTGCATGGGAGTTGAAGGCAATTAAGGTGGGTAGTTTCCTAACCAATGTGGGACAAAAGGGAGTAAAGGGGTTGCAGTTTTTTGGCACTTTGGGGGTTACTTTGCTGGCTATTTTTCGGTAGTTAGGGGGCTGTTTGAGTGTATTTTTTTGGTTGCTGTTTAAGCTGCAGTGGGGAGAAGTTTCAGTGAATTTAAGGGCTGCTGTATAGGGGGCATTATGTGTGAGTTTAGGGGCTGGAATGAAGGGCAGTGGGCGTGACAATGGCTGGTCTTCAGGGGCAGTTTGGGCGTGACAATGGCTGGTCTTCAGGGGCAGTTTGGGCGTGAGGGGCTGTTGCAGTCAGGGTTGTTTGTGCGTGGAAGGAGGGCTAGATTTTCAAGGGTTTTGTGCGTGAGGAAGGGCTGGATTTTCAATGGTTTTGTGCGTGAAGTTTGGGCTAATTTTGGGGCTGCAGTGGCGTGAACAAGCGCTGGTTTTTGAGGTGTTTTATGCCTGAAGTTGGGGCTGGTTTTGAGGGGTTACAATGAGCGTGAATGAGGCTGGTTCTGTTAGAGAGTATGCCCTAAAACCAGTTATGGATGTAATGGTTTAAGGCATATTGTTTGTAATATAATTATTATTTATTAATAAAAGGCATTTGTTAACTACTCATTATTACATCCATTTTTATGTGTATGTCCTGAGACATTATGTCAGATAAATATCGTTAATCCAAAAGACGTTTGTGATTATGAGAGTCAATGATATTTATGTATGTCTCAAATTAAGTTCTTGGTAAAATGTGATTGTTATACAGGACAATAATATATCACTTGACCAATATTGTTGTGTGTCTCCTAGATTGACATATGATGTTAATAGAATGGATGATGAGTCTCATATCATAAGGACACAGACAATAGATGTTTCATTAGTAGAATGAAATATCGAACACGACCACAGAAGCGTAAGATCACATGGTAATATTATCTAAGGTCATTGATCTTCGTAATAATACATTAGTGTCATTATATCCTCTGACCTGAGATCATACGATGAGTTGTGCGATAATACTCTTGGTTCACTAGTATATTCTCATTCGACTATCCACGTCCTTTGAATAAATACTAGATGGCCTTGAGCGATTGACGTACGAAGTCACATATGTTTCAAGATGGGATCCGATAACTTTGATAATTAAAGTTATAGATGTTTCAAGGAAACTTAAAGTTGTGGATATAAGTCTTTGGCCAAAGCAGTCGATATCTTAGAGATATCAAATCCACAAGATAAAGTTTAAAGATATGTCGAGTATAAGGATTTGACCTTACCATGATCCAGACTCGATAAGAAACATAAATATCGGAAGGAATGAGATGACATGTTCGAAGTATATTCTAACAGGTTCATATGTTTTCCCACTTCATTTATCGACTAGGGGCCATGGCTTGCTGCTAGGCGATTACCCATGGTCTGTGGAATATCATAGAGATGAAATATTAAAGAGTTAATATTATTCCACTGTTACTCGATAATGAACCTAGGACGGTCGCACAATATAGTTCCCGTCTATGTTACAAATTCGAGGATGTTTATTAAAAGTTAATAAATAATCATTTTGGCATTTCCTAATTGGATTAGGATATTCGAGATATTTCGGAAATATTAATTTGATTAATAAATTCAAAATATAAAATAGGATTTAATTGTTTAATTAATATTTGATATTTATATTAAATAAATTAAATGTAATTTTAATTAATTGTTAATTAAAATTAAGTAAGTTGAATTAATTAATTAATTGTTAATTAATTATTATGCCAAAATAATATTTAATCTATTGGACTTTAATTTAGTGGGCTAGCACCCAAATTAATTAGAGTCTTATTAAGATTAAATATGGAAGTCATTATTTAATTAGGGTTTCTAATTTGATTAAGTATCCTAATTTTATTTTGGAAAGAATCTTTAAGAGACCAAATTTGATTTGGAGAGATAATTGATTGACATTATTGTATTGAGATACAATTAAAAATTCTTGTACAAGTTGAAAGGCAAAACTTATTGTACAAGTTGAAAGGCAAAACTTCTTGTACAAGTTGAAAGACAAGACTTCTTGTTGAAGTTGATGCAAAACTTCTTGTTGAAGTTGAGGCAAAACTTCCTTTTGAAGTTGAGGTAAAACTTCTTGTAGAATGACTTGTTATTCAAGAAGTACTTCTTGTTGAAGTTGAATGAAAACTTCTTGTTGAAGTTGAAGGTGACAATTGGTTGTTGCCTATATATATATGAACATAAGCAATAAACAAAGGAAAGTTTTTTTTTTTTGTTGATGTAGGTTGCATGCAAGCAGATAAATATATATACACACAACAAATGTTGTTGTTGATATATTTACAAGAATTACAAAAGCAATTGTTTGTTGTTGTAATAGCTTGCTTAAGAATAATATATATACACACAAGCAATTGCTGTTCAACGTTGCTTTTATATATATATATGATATATATTAATATATATGCCATTTTACGTAAAGGATATATATATATATAATATAAGCAAGCAATTGTTGTTGTTTTAAGAATAAGAAAAATTGTTTCTCACGTTGAATAAAGGAAAAGGAAATTCATTGTTGCATGAATATATATATAAGCAGCACATGTAATAAAACAAGCAAGTTGTTTTGGTGTTGTTTTATAAGCATAGTTGCGTGTATATATATATGCGCAATTGAAGAATTTTATCTCTCTATTGGAATAGTTCCAATTTATTCCTAAAGACTTCAAACATCCTAGAAAAGAAAAGAGTTTCTTTTGTTCTCAATAGTGGGAGCGATTTGTTCGTAGATGAGAGTTAGTGTGTGCCAACTAGAGGTGCAACGCTTGGTGCACTACAACAATGGAAAAATCAATGTGGATATTCAAAAGGCTCGAAAAGATAATAAGCACATAAATGTATGTATGTTTTATTATTAGTAAATTTTATTTATGTTGATAAATAAAATTATTTTTTACATGCATGTTAAATTAATATAGATTAATTTAAAGTAGTATATTGTTTACAACATCAACAACAACATAACCACGATCTTTTTTTAAGTGGTTTTGGAAGAAAATTTTAAATTCCAGTCACATGGATGCTTCCGCGTTAACCCCAAAACCTTACAGGTTCTTCAGGGCAGTGGGCGTGAGTTTGAGGGCTGCTGGATGAAGGGATTTTGGCATGAATGAGGGCTACATTTTGAGTTATTTTAAGCGTGAAGTAGTCTAGGATTTGAGGGGTGTTTCCTAATCGATGTGGGACTAATGTTGATGGCTGAGTATGAGGTGTGATGCGTGATGAAGGGCTTGTTCCAGGGGTGCCTTGTGCGTGAATAAGGGTTGAGGGGGGTTTCCTAATCGATGTGGGAAAAAATGGAGTAAATGGGTTTCAGTTTTGTCGTGGATAGAGAGCTTTCTAATGGATTGTTTAGGGGTATTTAAGGGCTGGTCTTCAGGGGGCTGTAGTGGCGTGAATTAAAGGCAGTGTAGGGGCTGTTTATTGGCATGAACTGCTGGCAGTTTGGGCGTGAATCAGGGGCTGTTTGGAGGGGTTTTGATGCGTGAAGTTGGGGTTGGTTGATGGGTATTTGATGCGTTGAATCAGGTGCTGGGCGTGAGTGCTTGAAGGTGTAATTGGCGTGGATGGAGGGCTTGTGTTGTTTTTATAGTGGGGAGTTTGTGAGGTTGTTATGGGCGTGATCAAAGGGGCAAAATGGAGGGGCTAAATGGGCATGATTTAGGGTTGATTTTGAGGGCTGAATGGGCGTGATGAAGGGCAGATTTTGAGGCTCGAATGGTGCTAGGATGGAGGGCTGATTGTGTCTGTTGGTGTTTGTTGGTGTCTTGGCGGCTTTGAGTGTGGTTCACATGGCTTAGGTGCGTGAGTAGTGAGAAGCTTGTATGCCTGTGTTGAAGTGAAATGGCCAAGGGTCGTAAGGTGAGTGGGGTTTATTTATTGTATATGAATTGGTGATGGAAGGGTTACGGTTTTTTGGGCTGAGGATAATTTTGAAACGGAGATCCGACGAGCAAACCCGAAGCCAAACAAGCGAATTAAATTCAACGAGATGTCAATTCTTGACTCTTCCTTTCCGACGTCTGTTTCCCGCGACTTCCGTGACTTAAAAGGTAGTGCCTCCACGCGAGGCTCATCATCGGGACTTACATGCTAAAATACAGTGCCTACAGCTAGCACTTGTGATTTTTGAATCAAAAATCAAAGGAGATGAACCCTAGGTTCACGCCTAAAATTGGAGAAGAAAAGGAGAGGGCCATTCGGCCATGGTGAAAAAAGAAGAGAGAAGGTGTGTCGTGTAATCTAATTACCAAAATAGAAAGTCATATACCAAAAAATAATTAAATGGTAAAATGTCATTCAATCCATCACACTTGTGTGTTTTACACACAATCACCTACCAACAACTTCCATCAACTTAAAGTGACAAAGTTGACTAGTGGTGTGACTTGTGATGTGACATGTGGGCTCCACTTGATTCAAAATCCGAGTGGGCCCGCAACATATCCCGGGCTCGGGTTCGCTAATTCAGAATTAACGAATTTTCCGTTGCGACGTAATTAAATCAAATTTAATTAAATAATTATGCCTAGCAAAATTACTATTCATGTCGTTCGCGAATTAATTCTAAATTAACTCGTTCACCAGAATTAAAATCTAATTTTAATTCTGCGTCGAAATTTAATTTCGATTAATATATCGAATATATTATTTTATCGATTAATTCCAAATTAATCGTTCTCTCTCTTCAAATAGTATTTTATCCCAGATAAAATTTATCCGTAATTAATCCTAGATTAATTTTTTCTCTCTACCAATTAATCCCAGATTAATTATGTTCGAGTCATACGTTATCAGTGAATCTTCGGGAAGTGACCCATGAGATCCCTGGATATGTTGGCAGTAACTCTGGTTGTCGGACTATCGGAACTCGTACATACCTAGTACTACGTTTTTTTTACCAATTTACAAGACATGGTTGGCTTCTACCAAAGCACCGTGCCTATCCAATTCTCCAGAAATATTCTTAAAGGAATATGTAATCTATATCAGGCGTAGTATACGTAGTATTTCGTATTGCGATCCAGTATCGGATGTCACATGCTTGGCCTGGGGCTGGAATTGTGTCTGCCCCGTACGAAGCACATATCGGATCTCTGGTAACTAGTCTCTATAATCGGATAATCATGACCTAGTCATATTATCCAGATGACTGCAGTACTTAAGAGTACTAGTTCCGTATCCTACGTGATCATCATCCCCATATGACTGAAGTGATACTTCCGTCTTGACATCACACCAATACACTACGATTCTCAGTACATCCAGAAGAGGCGTACACGGAACCTGTTAAAGCCCCGGATGACCAAAACCAAAGCATATTGATTGTCGCAAGTATTAGCGGTGCAAGTCTCAGGTTAAGACCAAATACACCTACCCTGATTCGGATTCCCATAGACACATAGTCATACTACCAATGGGATTCCGAGGGGTCTATCCAGAGCGAAGCTGTTTTCCGTACTATCGGTAAAACATAACCTCCTATTACACTTGGATGAGTATCTTATACCCAAATATATGTGAACTATGATGTTCCGCTTCCATAACACGCACAAGTGTAATACTAGTCTATTCCGCATTATCGATGTCCAGTCTCGATAATACTACGACTAGGGATGTTTTAATGATTAAACCTTGATTGATTAATACTGTCTCATATCTTATTAATCCGGAACTAATCATATGGACTTTTATCATTTATGTATCTTGGTAATCCAATTACAAATGATAAAAGAGCAATTTCCTTTGTTACATAGTTAATTTGTACAACAACACCATGTTCTGTACAAATAGTGATGCTATAGGTCATAATTGTCCAACTTTAAGACCCTAGACTCAATAGCCCACGATCTTCCTTGAGGATAGATAACCCTTTAATAGATTTCCTTACAGGGTAAGAATATACCTGTCAGACGGGCGTAGCTATAATTGGAACTTAAACTTAATGGATCCAGGTAATTTGGTTGACATAGACATATGGTTCAATTGAGTTATACTGGATCTTTGTAATTGACCATCGGAAGAGGCTTTTAAATAATTGTGTTCCAGGTTAATAAATCAATATATTAACCAGCTATAAGATAACCACTTCATCTTTAAATAATATTGGAAGGATTCACAACCCTAGATAGTTTTATAAATTTGGAATTTCTTAAATTTACTTTCGCACGATTTTACTTACTTGTTTTAAATTTAAGTCACCATCCCAATCAAATCAAACAAACTATTAGATACTAGTAATCATTTGACCTCATTAAAATTGATAGCTTAGGTATTAAGTCCTCGTGAGATCGATACTTTTTATACTACTTGAATGATACATGCGCTTGCGTTATACGCTTGTGATTACACCGGTCAAGTTTTTGGCGCCGTTGTCAGTGACTGTTTTCTTTTACTATTAGTTTAGGGGTTAGATACGTTACTTGTATCTAATTTTTCTTTTTTACTTATTTTTTTTGTTTTCACTTGTGTCAGGTTCTCAGACACTACATGAGACAAACCAGAAGCTTTGAAATCCGACCGCTCGACCCTGAGATTGAAAGAACCATCAGACAGTTGAGAAGGGAAAGGCGAGAAGGCCAAAAAGTAATTGTTAACATGGAACCTGAACCTTTGGAGGTTGCACCCCCAATTCCCATTCAAGACAGAACCATTCCGATGGTTGACGACTTCATTTCCTGTATTGTACTTCCTCCCTTACCAGTAAATGCGTGTGACATCAAAACATGTATCCAGATGATTCAACAGTCTGTGCAATTTAGAGGAAATGCAACTGAAGATCCCAATGCCCACATCAGCAACTTCCTGGAAGTTTACGAAACTTTCAATTACAACCGAGGAGCTGAAGAAGCAATGAGATTGTGGGTTTTTCCATATTCCCTGAAAGACAGAGCTAAGTCTTGGCTACATTCACTACCAGCAGGTTCCATCACAACATGGAACAATCTAGCTACCAAATTCCTTGAAAAGTACTTTCCACCAGCCATAACAACAAAACTTTAAAATGACATCACATCCTTTATACAACATGATTCGGAGACTCTCTACGAGGCTTGGGAAAGGTACAAAAATTTTCTTCGGAAATGTCCTCACCATGAGATTCCAAGATGGCTTCAAGTCCAAACTTTCTATAATGGATTTTCTGGACTGATGAGAACCACCATTGATGCTGCTGCTGGAGGAACTTTGATGGCAAAGGGAGAAGATCAAGGTTGGGACTTAATTGAAAAAATGGTTAACAACAATTCCTTGTGGCCAACAGAAATGAGCATGATCCAGAGAATTGCAGGAATTTATGAACTTCGAGCAAACACAGCAGTCAGTGCCAAGCTGGATCAGATTTGCAAATTCATGGAGACTCTCAGCACACAAAGCAACATTGGAGCCACTAGTTCAACATTTGGAGGAGCAACACAGCCAACCCAACCTGAAGAGACGGTGAATTATGTCAATAATTTCAATAAACAGGGGAACAATTCATATTCCAATACATACAACTCAGGGTGGAGGAATCATCCCAACTTTTCATGGATCAATAATTCAGGGCAAAAGAACAATCCCCCACCTGGATTTCAGCAGCAGAATTATCCACCACCTGGATTCCAACAACAGAACAAAGGCCAAAAGTTTGAAAAAGAACCAGAAATGAAGGAAAGGATTGCAGAGATGTTCAAAAAGCAACAAGCAGCATATGATACTATGTTTCAAAGCCAATCTGCTTCCATCAAAGCACTAGAAAATCAAATTGGACAACTGGCCAATGCTCAGAGTTACAGATCGCCAAGAAATCTTCCTAGCAACACAGAAACAAATCCGAGAAACAGAGGGAATGAGCAATGTCAAGCCATTACCTTGAAAAGCGGTATTGAGATCAACAAAGATGTTGGAATCAAGGAAACAATTGAGGAAGCCCCCAAAAAAGCAGAGCAACAGATGGAGGAAAAAGAAGCAAAGGAAAAAGAAAAAGAACATATCACTCCACCTCCACATTTTCCACAGCGTCTTCAAAAAAACACACTGGACAAGTAGTTTGGCTCGATTATTGGAGGTGTTCAAAAAACTGCACATCAACATCCCATTTGCAGAAGCCTTGGAAGAAATGCCCAGTTATGTCAAATTCATGAAAGACATTCTTTCACGAAAATATAGATTGGGAGACTACGAGAAAGTAGCTTTGATGGAAGAATACAGTGCCATCATTAAGAGGAAACTTCCCCCGGAGTTGAAAGATCCTGGCAGTTTTATTGTCCTATGCACCATTGGAGAACAATACATCGGTAAGTCTTTATGTGATTTGGGTGCCAGTGTTAACTTAATGCCTTTTTCTATTTACAAGAAACTACAAATCGGAGAAGCAGTGCCAACCTCAGTTTCTTTACAACTCGCTGATCGGACACTCGTATTTCCGAGAGGTGTAGTTGAAGATGTGCTAGTTAAAGTTGACAAATTCATTTCCCCAGCTGATTTTATTGTCCTTGATATGGAGGAAGACAGAGATGTGCCGATCATCCTTGGGAGACCATTCTTGGCTATAGGTCGAACCATCATTGATGTACAGAAATGAGAACTAACCATGAGGGTGCAGGACCTGTTGGACAATTATGACCCATAGCGTCACTATTTGTACAGATCATGGTGTTGTTGTACAAATTACTATGTGCAAAGGAGATTACACTCTTATCATTTGTGATTAGATCACCTAGATGTATAAATGATGAGAGGTCCCTATGATTTGTTCCTGGACGGAGAATGATATGAGACAGTATCAGTCCACGTATGATAAATCATTAAATATCCCTAGTCAGAGTATTATCGAGATTGGACATCGATAAATACGTAAAAGACTAGTATTACACTGTGCACGTTTGTGAGGGCACAACGACATAGTTCTCATATATTTGGGTAAAGGATACTCATGCAAGTGTAATAGGAGGTTGTGTTTTACCGATGGTACGGGAAACAGCTTCGTTCTGGATAGACCCCCGCGGAATCCCATTGGTAGTATGACTATGTGTCTATGAGAGTCTACAATCAGGGTAAGTGTATTTGGTCTTAACCTGAGACTTGCACCGCTAATGCTTACGACAATCAATATACTTTAGTTGGGGTCGTCCAGGGCTTTAACAGGTTTTGTGTAAGCCAATGCTGGGTATATTGAGAATCGTAGTGTGTTAGGTGTGATATTAAGACGGAAGTATCACTCCAATCATATGGAGATGATGGTCACATAGGATATGAAAACTTGTTCTCTTAATGCTCGAGCTATCGGGATATTATGACTAGGTCATGTATATCCGATTATAGAGACTAGTTACCAGACATCCGATATGTGCTTCGTACGGGGCAGACACAATTCCAGCCCCAAGCATAGCACATGATCGTCCGATGCTGGATCAAAATACGCAATACTACGGTATACTACGTTGATATAGATCACATATTCCTATAAGGATATTTCTGGAGAATTGGGTAGGCATGGCGCTTTGCTAGAAGCCAACATTGTCTTGTAAATTGGTACAAACATAGTACGAGGTACTTACGTGTTCGGATAGTCCGACGACCGTATTTACTGCCAACATATCCGGGGATCTCATGGGTCACTCCCAGAAGATTCACCGATGATGTATGACTCGCACTTTATTAATCTGGGATTAATTAGAAGAGAGAGAAAATTAATCTGGGATTAATTACAGAGATATTTTATCTGGGATAAAATATTAATTAAAGAGATAGAACGATTAATTTGGAATTAATCGATAAAATAATATATTCGATATATTATGCGAAATTGGATTTCAACGCGGAATTAAAATTAGATTTAATTCGGGCGAATGAATTAATTTTTAGCGATGTGAATAGTGATTTCGCTAGGCGTAATCGTTTAATTACGTCGCGATGGAAAATTCGTTAATTTGGAATTAGTGAACCCGAGCCCGAGATTATTTGCGACCGCATTCGCATTTCGAATTTGAATGCGGCACACAAGTCAAATCAAGCGTCAAATCGGTAGTCACATCAAGTGTCAAATCACATGTCACTTTGAGTGATGTGACAATTTGATTGGTTGATTTGAGTGATTGATGTGGTAGTTGAAAAGCATTAATGGGCTTTTTCTTTTTGACTTTTTGGTAAATGGAAAATGCTTTTTGTATTTGTTTTTGTTTTTAGAAAATAAAAATAAATATATAAGTAAAACATTTTCCTTCTCTCTCCCCTTGACTCACGGTCTTCATCTTTTTCCCTCCTTCTTCTTGCTCACGGCTTGGAGCCATTTCTTTCTTCCTTTTACTGGTTTGACCGAATGAAGAAGAGAAGAAGAAGAAGTGTTAGCACACACTTGGGTTATACAAAGGTGATAGGGAAACAATTTCTTGAGCATGGAATCACTTTTTGAAGCTTGAAGCTTGGAGCTTCCATGGAGTCCACCCATGGCCGAATCTTGGAGAGACAACAAGGGCCAAAACCGAGCAGTCCATAGCAAGGAGAAGCTTCACTGCCGCGAGTTTGAGAGGCTTGAAGACTTGTGTTCATCGCGTTGCAAGAACCGATCATTGTGAGTATGTTTCTTCCATTCTCCTTTGATGTATTCATGCGTTTTGTGCTGGATTTGATGATCCTTGGACGTAATTAGAAACCAACAATGGTATCTTGAGCTTACATCAAACATGAAAAAGTTAGGGTTTGAAATTGGGTAAAATCAATTGAAGCATGATTTGGTTAAATTGATTGATTAAATATGCTTGGATGTTGATTAATTGAAGTTGTGCATGATCAATTTCATGAAATTTGATTGGATCAAGTTTTCCCCAATTTTTGGTGATGGCCGAAAATCATAGAACCCTAATGTCTTGGTAATTTTTGTTTGTTTGAACATTGGATGACTTAAAACAATTGGGTAAAGTTGATTTGAGGTTTAATTGGATTAAATTTTGAATTGGACAAATTTCCCCAAATTAAAGGCTTGGCCGAATTTATGTGATTTTCAAAATTCATGGTGTTTTTTTGATTTTGATTCATTGGATGAGTTGAATTGATTTGGGAAATAATGATTGTGGATTCAATTGGATTGAAACCGAATTGGAATGAAAAACCCCTAAATTGCCGAGAATAAAGAAGCATGAAATTGGGTTTGATTTTGATTGAATTGTGTTGGACACTATTTGATGTTAAAGTGCATGATTAATTAGGCTAATTGATGTTTTAGAAATGTTAATTGGGTGATTAATTGTGTATTACACTTAGGTTAATTAATTATGGAATTTGGAATTTTATAAGTTAATTAATTGGGCTTGTAATTGGATTTGGGCCTTATAGGTTGTAATTGGGCTTTTGGGCTGGTTGTTTGTACTAAGTAAGGTTTAGGCCAATTTGGTTGGATCCAATTGGCCCAAAATCGCATCCATAAAGTCCATTATGACTTAATGGACCTTAATTATTAATTGGGCCTAATGTGCCAAAATTAATTTCTGGGCTTATGGGGTAAATCCCGGATTGGACTTTGGTTATCGGTTTGACCCGAGTTGACCAAAAGTCCACACCATAAAGAAATTGATTAAAAGCCCATTGGACTTTAATTAAATAAACATTAGATGTTAATCGAGCTTTGAGACCCGTTACGATTGAATTTGGAATTTAAGTCGTAAAGGTTCGTTAATAAAGTGTAATATTTAATTTGGAATTAAATAGTGAATTAATATTAAATACAATTGAATTGGATTTAATTTTGTAGTTTAATTTAATTCAAGAATTCGTACTTTGAGTACTTATTCGCAAAAACGAGTTTGACTCGCGCGAAATCAAATCGTTGTTTGAACATTGGATGATCACTAATTATCATATTAATTAATTGGATTAGATTGATTGATAACATGCTTGTATGAATACATGGTTGCGATGCATGAATAATGTATATCAGATGGATATTAGATGGGTGGGGAAATTTTGGAAATTGTAATAAATTTGATTTATTAATTGGACCTGCGTGTCCAGCCTTATTACCTCCTTTCTCATTGTATTTCTCTTCTCACCTATTCCCCTCAATGTAAATGAGGTTTCTTTAGAACTGTAGTGTAACGGGTAGAAGATAATCTTGTGCTAGCGGGAGAGAGAAAGAGAGATTTGATCTAGGATCATTGTGTAAAGTATCCATCCCCATGTATTATTATTTTATTTATACGCGCTTTATTATGTGTTTAGAATGCATGTTTAAGGGTGTATGATGATGAGACCTTAACAAAGATAATAAATTGCTTGCCAATTTGCACGCGAAAAACCCTCAAATAATATTAAGCGTCTTTCCTTCCATTGAGTGATTCTCACTCAAGATCCGAGACGGCATTGGTTTGTTGGCCAAAGTCAAGGCCTTTGTCTGTCGAAGATGTGTTTGAATCACGAAGGCTTTGTTCCATATCAGTGTCATGTCCAAGTTGTGGTTTGTTGGCCAAAGTCAAGACCACTTCTTGTCCATCGACATTGATTACGAAACTTTCCATGGTCAATGGGTCGCGCTTGACTGGGATCACTAAGTTTGTTGTGCCAAACACAAAGCTTAGTTGATTCAGAGGAAAAAGGTTAGGTGATACATTGGATGTATTGGCATATATAAGATATATGTTTCGGACTTGGACGTCCCCCTACCGGATCTAGGAATTGGATTGTATCCAATGATCTTAGAGATCTACCTAGTTAATTATCATATAATTGTTGGCCAAAGTCAAGATTGTGTGATATTTAACGGGATCGTAGCCCACTAGGAAAAGCAGAGATTGGTTGTATTGGAATGTTCGAATATGCATTGGCAATGGTTTATCTGCTTTCTTGTGGAGGGATTATTGGCTCCCCATAGGGCCTATATGCAACCTCCACAGTTTCAGGGCTTTGAGGCAAACAAGTTTAGCTTCAGATACTAAAGTTGCAGAAATTATCTGTAATGGTCTTTGGAAGCTCCCAACTGGCTTGCCTGCTCTTGAGGAAATTTGGAAGTCTATTAATTTTCTACCTGCAATTGATAATCAGGACTGGTATGTTTGGAATGGCAATGCCACAGGCCAGTTCTCAAATGACAGTGCTTGGGAATTTCTCAGATGCAAGAGAAATATTAATACTATTCACCACTTGATTTTGTTTAATGGCCATATTCCTAGGCATTCTTTTATGCTGTGGCTAGCTTCCTTGCAAAGGTTACACACCATGGATAGGCTGGTTCGTTTTGGTGTTTTGCAGTTATCCACTTGTGTATTCTGTTCCCACACAGAGTCTCACAACCACTTATTCTTTGATTGCCTTTTCGCTAACTCGGTTTGGCAGTCCGTCTCCTCCAAAGTTCCAATTCGCTGGCCATCTCTGGACTGGCATCTGTTCCTTCGTTGGGCTGTGGTTAAACTGAAAAAGAAAGGTGATATTCACTGTCTGATTGGCCGAATTATTCTTGCTCCTTCTGTGTACCACATATGGTATGAAAGAAATCGAAGGGTTTTCGATCATAGTGAGACCTCAATTCACCATGTTGTGGAGAAGATTTGCACGTCTATTCGTAATAAGCTAAGCTTCCTGAGTACTCATACTTCATTCCCTGACAGTGTTAGAAATACCTGGGGACTGCCATGAGCTTATGAAATCCGAAGCCTATTGGCTGTTTGATCTGCTTAAGTTTGTAAGCTCTTGTTTTTGTGTGTGAGTTTGGAGGGGAGGCTTTCTGGATTGGTGATCTCAGCCTCAGTGAGTCTTTTTGAAATAGGCGATGTGGGTTTGGCATTACTGATTTGTTGAGCTCGGGTGCCTTGCAGGAATTATGGCTCTGGTGTTTGCCGTTGGCAATAGCCTGAATTTTCGATATGGGATTGCTTTTGTTTCTTTTCCTTGATAGCTCCCTCTTGATTTAATCGATGTGGGACTCTCCTTTCTTGTTTCTGCTTGAGCTGCTTCGTGTTATGGGCCGATTCTTGATTCTTTGTTTTGGCGTTAGTTGGGCTGTCAGTCTTTGCTTTTGGGCTGCGTTTTGTTTTCGGCTTTGGACCGTGTTGTCTGCTTCTTCGGCCTGACGGCTCCTCCTTGGGCCTTCTTTCTTTCGGCCTGGCTGCGTATTGCTGAGCCTGAAGTTGTGGTCCAGTATAGACCGGCTCTGGAGTTTTGTTATTGGGCTCTTCATTTGGGAAAGAGTTTTTTGTTTTTTTATTTTTCTGTGCTTTGGGCCAGTTTGTTTCATGGGCCGGCACCGTCTTTGATTTTCTCTGGGCCGTATTGGGCTTTGTTTGAACTGTGGTTCTTTCTTTGTGCTTTTTGCACTATCCTGGGGGATGCCCCTGTACAATTGTACATATTACATCTTTTGGAATATAATTGTAATTTTTCAAAAAAAAAAAGGGTTAGATGCTCGCGGAAAATAGTGGGAGGCAAGAATTGAATTTGCAATAATCGTTTAATTACTTGCCGTACGCGCTCATTCAAATTATTTCATCGTTAGATAAATGTTAGTTGGACTAATATTTAAATTGTTGTTTTAATAAGCAGTTGGACTGTATTATAGTTGATTATATAATTGGATTATAGTAATCAATATATTTGAATTAATTAATTTCAATTTACAGTTGATTTTATAATTGGATTATAGTAATCAATGTATTTGAGGTTAATTGATTTAAATTATATTTGATTGTATAGTTGGACTATAATAATCAATATAATACATAGTACCAAAAATCGTTGATTAAATAGTTGGACTATTAGAATCAAGATAAAATTGAAAGATTGACATTTAAAACATAATCCCGGGGAAAATGTGTTTAAATGGTTTAATTTTCAAATTGGGAATAGTTTCAGGATGGTCCTGGAAAATAATAAGTTAGTTTATTGATAAAATAACGTATTATGCCTAAAGCCTGGAGTTAAGCAAATAGTAGAGCATGATCTTTGGAAGATCGTGTAATGATAACTTAAGTGCTTAATCCATTAAGCTTGTCGCAGTAGACTCCTTAATTTCTGAATCAGAACTAAGGATTAGATCCTTAAAGTATGATAATGAAATTGAAGGATTTACATGGATCTATTTTAGATTTTAGAAGTACTAAAATTGCAATAAATAATTCTTGGAGAGTTAATGACTATTCTCAAGGAGACAAAGTCAAAGTTTGCAATTAGACAAGTAGCGCTAGTCGCACCTTACTTCGATATTCTAGAAGGCCAAGGGTTGACCAAAGGCTTCTGGAGTATTGAAACCGGCATAGGCAAAATCATTATAATCTTCTAAGAAGATAAAAGCAGACATGAAGGAATTGAAGACGAGCAAGACTCTAACTTCAAATATGGTTGTCATAATTATGTTCACAGCTAGTATTAAAATTAGATTTTAGATACTTAGTATGATACATAAATACATATTGATGTTCAGAATCTGTTTTGAACATGATACTGACTTCAATTGAGATTTATCTGCGAATTGAAAACGAGACGAAAGTCGCTGTTTTAACCGTAGATACCTCAATTTAGGGACTACCTTCGGGTTAGTACTTAAATTAAGAAACTGTTATAATGTAGCTAGTTTGACTAGAAACATTATCTCTATATCAGTGTTTGACCCGCTGCGGGTGAACCTTTATATTCTAGAACACTAAAGTGTTTCATTATATAAAGATGATATTGGGATAAACACATTAGATGTGAATAACAGCATTTATATTTTGAATATAAATAATATCTCAAATATATAACATGACAAACAAATAGTTCAAAACTGATTTGATCAAAATAAACTAATTGTGGCATAGTTGTCAGAGACACTATTAAACAAGAATCGTATATCCACACTTTCGAAGAGTGGGTACTAGGACTAATTTGATTCTATTCAAATAAAGTCTACGAATCTAGTTTATTGGGCAAAGTGCCTAAAACACTATTTACTTGGTAAAAGTGTAAATGCCACCGATCTGTTAGCCCTAGTTCATAGTGAAGCAAGTGGGCCTATGTCTAGCTAGGCTAGATGTGGATATGAATATTCGTGACCTTTACGGATGTGGCATCACGTATGGTTATGTGTTTCTTTTGAAGAACACAAATAAAAAACTTATAGAGTTTCGAAACGAAATAGACAAACAGATCGGTTAAAGTATTGAACCGTCACGGTAAGACCGTAATGGAAATTACTTAAGCAATAAGTTTCTCGTATACTTGAAAGCGTAAAGTATTCTTTCAATGAGGACTCCTCCCGGAACACGTCAGTTTGACGGTGTGTCCGAACAGGATTAACCGAATTTTGTTAGACATGATAAGGTTAATCACGAGTCACTATGAGCTGCCATTTCCTTCAACGGATACGTTAAACAGTGCAAGAACTTATTTTGAATAAGGTTCGATTAAAATCTGTTTGACAGATATCATATTAGATATGAACGGGAAAGAAACCGGGTTTCACTTTCCTGATAATTTGGATATGCTAGGCATGTGTTTGGATGATACCAAACTAAAACCCAAATTGGATAAGTGCCAATTGTAGGTTATCATAGGGATACTATAAGTATAGTACTTATACATCTCACCTGAGAACAATTATATTGTTGCTCACCATGCGGTTTTCCTAAGAGGAATACCGATATGCAGTGGTAAGTGAGAGGATAGTAAAACTCGATGAAAATCGGAGTAATACTATTCAAAGGCATCGAATCCTAATGGAACACAAATAGTTCATCAAGGATGAAACTATACCATTAATCTTCGAATACACAAGAACCGCGTAGGTTAGAGAGAGTCAAAAAACAACCTGGGGTATGGGTTTCTGATCTCACCTCATAAAGATGTCTATCTTATTGAGGAATACCAACTGACTACGTATGAAGAAGTGATACTAGGTATCGACTCCCTATTATGGAAAAGTGTCATGATATCCGAATTGGATTCCATGTAAATCAACTAAGTTTGGATACTAGTTGATGTACCGCAAGGCATTGTGCCTACTGGTACTATAAGTCTCAAGGAAGACGTACATGGATGGCAACATACCAACGTATAAAGCTAGGCTTTTAACGGAAGGTATCGTTATCAACATTGTGTTGATTATGATTCAACCTTCTACCTGTTGCCATGGTAAATCCATTTGGATAATGCTTGTTATTCGATCCATGATTGGATTGAAGCAAGCATTAGTTTCTTGGAACTATCGTTTTGATGTAATCATAATGATTTATGATTTAATTCAAAACGAATGATTCTTATGTATGTAAGAGGGTTAGTGGGAGCGCACTGACAGTGGCTGTCCTATAAAAGAATGATAATATGTCATTTCTTGGAAATGATATTCCCATAAAAATATTATCGGCGAAAGCTTGGCTTTCGAAATACTCTCCGAGAAACCGTACATTGAATAATGTATGAGACCTGATGTCTCATACGCTTTGAGCATATGGATTCACAAACAGGCCAATCAGAGTGATAGTCACTGGATTGATGTTAAGAACATCCGTTAGTATCTTAGAGAACTAAGGATGCTGTCTTAATCTATGGAGAATGAGAACTTGAAGTGACTGGGATCACTGTAGCAAGTTTCCTATAACCGATAAAGACGACTAAAAGTCGCAAACGGTACTATACAGTTTGAATAACGGTACAGTGAGCTGGAAATCTTCCAAGCAAGATACTGTTACCGAATAAACAAAAAATGCGGGTTTATTGCAGTTGCTGAGGCAGCAATAGAAGCCATCTGGGTCAATAAAAATTCTAATTAGATTAGATGTAGTTCTGTTAGCAGCTGAGCTAGGCGTCAGCACAGGCTAAAGAATTAATGGTCTCATCAACGATCCAGAAACATACTTCGATATTCATCTTATTAGTTCAGATCATACATCGTGGCAATGTGATGATCGAATAAATCGCATCAAGATGATATTCATACAAATCCGCTGACGAAAGCCTTTTCTCAGCAATTTGAGCCAACCGTATATAGTTCGGGTGTCAAGCACTCGAGTGACTGGCTATAGGCCAAGTGGGAGATTGTTGGACAATTATGACCCACAGCGTTACTATTGTACAGATCATGGTGTTGTTGTACAAATTAACTATGTGACAAGGAGATTGCACTCTTATCATTTGTGATTAGATCACCTAGATGTATAAATGATGAGAGTGTTGGACAGTTATGACCCATAGCGTCACTATTTGTACAGATCATGGTGTTGTTGTACAAATTAACTATGTGACAAGGAGATTGCGCTCTTATCATTTGTGATTAGATCACCTAGATGTATAAATGATAGGAGGTCCCTATGATTAGTTCCTGGATTGAGATGATATGAGACAATATCAGTCCTCGAAGGATTAATCATTAAATATCCCTAGTCGTAGTATTATCGAGACTAGACATCGATAATGCGGAATAGACTAGTATTGCACTTGTGCACGTTGTGGGAGCACAATGAAATAGTTCTCATATATTTAAGTATTGGATACTTATGCAAGTGTGATTGGAGGTTGTGTTTACCGATGGTGCAGAAACAACTTCGCTCTGGATAGACCCCTCAGAATTCCATTGGTAGTATGACTATGTGTCTATGGAAGTCCGATATCAGGGTATGTGTATTTGGTCTTAACTTGAGACTTGCATCGCTAATACTTGCGACAATCAGTATGCTTTAGTTTTGGTCGTCCAGGGCTTTAATCGGTTCTGTGTACTCCTCTTATGGGTATATTGAGAATCGTAGTGTATTGGGTGTGATGTCAAGACGGAAGTATCACTCCAGTCATAGTGGAGATGATGTCGCGTAGGATACGGTACTAGTGCTCTTCAGTACTGCAGTCATCGGGATGTTATGACTAGGTCATGTATATCCGATAATAGAGAGTAGTTACCAGACATCCGACATGTGCTTCGTACGGGGGCAGA
>SKCR01031915.1:0-163166 GCA_019454045.1 Zanthoxylum bungeanum
CAAGCATACTTATTCATCAAATTTCACAAGAACATGCTTCAATCAATTTTACCCAAATTTTAACCTAAAGTATTTCATGCTTAAACCTAGCTCAATGGTACCATTGTTGGTTTCTATTATATAGGTCCCAAACAAAGATTAAGCATATGAAATACTAAAATGAATATATATAAAAGACTTGAAGCATGGCGGAATCATACTTACAAAGTTATGTGTTGAAGAAGATGAACAAAACCTTTGAATCTCCAAGCTCCAAGTTGGTTGGTTGGTTTCGGCCAAGGGAAGAAGAAGACTTGAAGCTCCAAGCTTTTGTATTCCAATCTTTGATGGTTTCCCTATCACCTCCTTTGATCCCTTGCTTGTGCTAGCAAAAATGGAGAATGGAAGATCAAATCTTCCTTTGCCCTTCAATGGTGAAGTTTCGGCAATTTGAGAGAGAAGAGAGAATTGTGTGATTGATTTATTTTGTTTTACCAAAAATCAATTTATATTTATGCCATAATTTATTAAATTAATAATAAATCTATGACACAAACCATGCAATGGCTTAGAGTGTCCAATACTCAAACTCCATGCAAACCAATTGAGTGAATTGTACACTATCACCATGCAATGCCATAGAGTGTTTTATACACTATCACCATGCAATGCCATAGAGTGTTTTGTACACTAACACCATGCAATGTAATGACATGTGTCATGTGGGCCCCACACGTTTCCCAATGAAAGTGGGCCCACGTCCACTCACGCGTTCGGGTTCGATATTTCCGAAATACCGAGCTTACGTCGCGACGTTAATTGAACCGAATTTAAATAAATAATTGCGCCTGGCGAAATTATTATTTACGTCGCTAACGAATTAATTTTAAACTAACTCGTTTGCCCGAATTAAAATCTAATTTTAATTTCGCGTCGAAATCGAATTTCGATTATTATATCGAATATAATAATTTTGTCGATTAATTCCAAATTAATCGTTCTCTCTCTAAACTAGGCACTTTATCCGAGATAAAGTTTCTCCGTAATTAATCCAAGATTAATTAAGTCCGAATCAAATATCATAGGTGAATCTTCAGGAAGCGACCCAAGAGATCTCCGGATATTTTGGCAGTAAATCCAGTCGTCGGATAATCCGAACACGTACGTACCTCGTACTACGTCTATACCGATTCACAAGACAAGGTTGGCTTCTAGCAAAGCGCCATGCCTACCCAATTCTCCAGAAATATTCTTATAGGAATATAAGATCTGTATCAAGCGTAGTATACCGTAGTATTGCGTACATCGATCCAGTATCGGATGATCACATGCTAGGCCTGGGGCTGGAGATGTGTCTGCCCCGTACGAAACATATATCGGACATCAAGCAACTAGTCTCTTTAAATCGGACAATCCTGACCTGGTCATATTGTCCCGACGGTTGCAACCTTTTATAGAGTACCAGTTCTGTGTCCTGCGTGATCATCGCCTCCATATGTCTGAAGCGATACTTCCATCTTGACATTACATCCAGTACACTACGATTCTCGATAAACCCAGAAGAGGTGTACACAGAACGGTTAAGGTCCCCAACCACCAAAACCAAAGTTTACCGATTGTCGCAAGTACTAGCGATGTAAGTCTCAGGTTAAGACCATATACACCTACCTTGATGCGGCCTCCCATAGACACGTAGACATACTACCAATGGGATTCCGCGGGGTCTATCCAGAGCGAAGCTGTTTTCCGTACCATCGGTAAAACACAACCTCCTATCGCACTTGCATAAGTATCCAATACTTAAATATATGAGAACTATGCCGTTGTGCCCTCACAACGTGCACAAGCGCAATACTAGTCTATTCCGCATTATCGATGTCCGATCTCGATAATACTACGACTAGGGATATTAATGATTAAACCTTTATGGATTGATACTGTCTCATATCATCTCAATCCGGTACTAATCATATGGACTTTCGCCATTTATATATCAAAGTAAATAACATTACAAAACGGCAAAAGGCAATTCATTATCACATAGTTAATTTTGTAC
The DNA here is from genome assembly GCA_019454045.1 of Zanthoxylum bungeanum. Classification (NCBI taxonomy): domain Eukaryota; kingdom Viridiplantae; phylum Streptophyta; class Magnoliopsida; order Sapindales; family Rutaceae; genus Zanthoxylum; species Zanthoxylum bungeanum. Next base: position 2,036 of record SKCR01031915.1, read on the forward strand.
AATAATACAATATCATTTACAAACAGTGACGCTATGGGACATAATGTCTAACACACCGATGACGTATGACTCGCACTTTAATTAATCTAGGATTAATTTAATGAGAGAGAAAATTAATCTGGGATTAATTGCGGAGATATTTTATCTGGGATAAAATACCAAATAAAGAGAGAGAACGATTAATTTGGAATTAATCGATAAAATAATATATTTGATATATTATACGAAATTGGTTTTCGAAGCGGAATTAAAATTAGATTTTAATTCGGGCGAACGAATTAATTTAGAATTAATTCGTTAGCGACATGAATAGTTATTTCGCTAGGTGTAATCATTTAATTACGACTCAACGGAAAATTCGTTAATTTGGAATTAGCGAACCCGAGCCCGTGATTGTTTGCGAGCGCATTCGCATTTCGAATTCGAGTGCGGCACGTAAGTCAAATCAAGCGTCAAATCGCAAGTCACATCAAGCGTCAAATCACATGTCACTTTGAGTGATGTGTCATTTGATTGATTGATGTGAGTTGATGTGTATTGATTGACAAGTATTTAATGCTTGCTTTTTGGAATTAAAAGAAAAGGTAAATGGTTTATTAATTTTTGGAAAAATATATAAACCTATTACATTTTTTTTATTTCACAATCTCTCTCTCTCTCCCTTTTACGGTATTAGGTTTTTTGGAGCAAAAAATGCTCCTCTCTTTCACGGTCTCTACGCCTCTTCTTCCTTCTGGTTTCTGTAAAACCGAGAGTGATGGAGATGGTGAAGACTTGATTTTGTTGCAAGATCTTTGTGCTAGCACACTCTAGGAGGCATACCGAGGTGTTAGGACAGTGTATGCGTGAGCTTGGAATCCATTGTTAAAGCTTGGAGCTTCAAAGGACATCAATGGCCGATTCTTGGAGGAGGAAGCAGCCCTTACGCCGTGCAGTCCACCATTTGCGCAGCCCACTACCGAGCAAGGAGGAGCAGTGCATTTTTGTTCCTTGTTGCATCTCTACCGATCAATGTGAGTCATTCCGCACCTCCTTTGGTTGTATTTACACTTGTTTCATGCTTAATCTATGATCTTGGGACTTGATTTAAACTCAACATGTGTTGTATGAATAATGTATATCGGATGGATATTAGAAGGGAAATGGCAATTTTGGAAATTGTTGTAAATTTAGAATTTATTAAATTGGACCTGCGTGTCCAGCATTATCTCTCAATTCTTTGTAATTCTCTTCTTACCTAATTCCTCTCAATGTTAATGAGGTTTCTTTAATTGTATTATGTAATTGGGTAGAAGTTAGAATAGTGCTAGCAAGGGGGAGGAAAGTGAGTGATTTGTTATAGGAACAATTTGTGAGATATCCATATGCATATCATTATTAATTTATTTACCGCGCCTTATTATGCTTTTAGAATGCATGCTTAAGGGTGTATGATGAGACCTAATCAAAAATAATAAATTGGTTGCCAATTTACACGAAAAACCCTCAACAAATATTAAGCGTTTTCCTTCCATTGAGTGATTCATTCTCAAGATCCAAGATTGACACTTGTTTGTTGGCTAAAGTCAAGACCTTTGTCCATCGCGGATGTGTTTGAATCATGAAGGCTTTGTTCCATATCGTATGTCTTGTCCAAGTTGTGATTTGTTGGCCAAAGTCAAGATCATTTATTGTCCATCGACATCGATTACGAAGCTTTCCAAAGTCAATGGGTCCCCGCTTAACTGGAATCATTAAGCTTGTTGTGCCAAAGCCAAGGCTTAGTTGATTCAGAGGAAAAAGGTTAGGAAAATATATTGGATATATTGACATATATATTGTATATATGTTTCAGACTTGGAGGTCCACCTACCGGATCTAGGAATTGGATGAGATCCAATTGATCTTAAAGATCTTCCTAGTTAAATATCATAAAGCTTGTTGGCCAAAGTCAAGGTTGTGTGTTATTTAATGGGATTCTAGCCCACTAGGAAGCTAGGTTTCCCGAGTACTCAACAGAGGGTTAGAGGCTCGTCGAAAAATAGTGGGAGGCCAGTATTGAATTTGCAATTTCGTTCAAATATTTGGCTTTACGCGCTTTCAAATTATTTTCGTCAATAAATATTTATTAGTTGGACTAATATTTTATTATTTTTCTTGTAACAGTTAAACTGTACACATACATCGTTAATTGAATAGTTTCACTATTGCAATTAATATGACAGGAAAGTTGAGCATTAGAGATATTATCAAGGGCGACAATGTCTTTAATGGCGCGAACTTTCAAGATTGGGACATGAATCTCAGGTTTGTCCTGGGATCCGAGAAGTTGCTCTACAATATAGAGAGACCTCTTGGGCCAAAGCCTAGTGTAGGCACTGCATTTTTGCATATAAGTCCCTATGATGAGTCTCATTTAGAGGCACTACCTTTTATGTCACGGAAGCCGCGGGAAACGGACGTCGGAAGGGGAAATTCATAATAAGTATGTCATCAGGTTCATTTCACAAGTTCACTGTTTTCGTTCGTGCTGCATTCGTGCCCATGTTCGAACGTCAAGCAGATTGCGGGCGTTCCTGTAGCGTTCAAATCAGCGTTCGAACGACGTCGGTATTTCTGGTTTTGCTGCTAGCCTCACACCCAAGCCCAATTAGCCCACCAAAGCCCATAAGACACATCCAAATTAATAAAATACATATTTAACACATGGTGAAATTAAATAAAATCTAAAAATCACATACCAAATTAAAATAAATATCAAATAAAATCATACCTAATTAAAATCAATCAAGATTATTATATACCAAACTAAACAAATTTTATTCCTAATCTAAACAAATTAAATATCTCCCTTCCTAATAAAACAAATCACCTACCTAAAACCAAACAAAATAAATATTTTAACTTCCTAATTAGCCAAATCTTGTCCCCAATTAAATATATGTTTTCCTTGTTTAACACCAAATCATATCTCACCTTTATTGCATGATCTCTCATTCCTTTTCCAACATGGATTCACCCTAACCTTTGCCTATAAAAAGGACCATTCACCACACATCTAAACCCCTAGTGGATTCAAAGAAGAAACACCCAGCTCATTGACACAACTCTCCATCTCTCTAGCTTGACCTCACAATAAAAACTACAAAGAAAATAACCCAAGAATTCACTGCCCGTTCACAAAATAAACCCTCCATAAGCCGCATAAACCCACTGCCTCCCCATGCATACACATCAACGCCACTTGCCCCTCACAAGCCTCCACTCACTAGCCATAAACACATACCTTACACGCCACCTGCCAACGTCACTCAAAACCAATTACGCTCAACTCACTTAGCCTTTCACGCAGCCATTGCCTCTTCAACAGCCCCCTAACCCTCACTCAAACTCTCCCTTTACGCCAAAAATCCAGGCACCAAACACTAATCCCCTTTAACAGTCACCAAACTATTACCTTCTGACCGAGACAAACACCCTTACTGACCAGCCCAAAATCGCAAGCATAAACCCCTTAAAACCGCCCAAAATAGTAACGAAATATGCCCCAAAACCAGTCCACATAAGCCATAAAACAGTCCCCAAAACCACCGCAAACTGCCTTACCAAAACAGTAGCATATATAGCTGCCAAAGCAGCAGCAAAACAACAGTGAAACGGAGGGAAAACAGTAGCCCGAACAGCGAAGCAGCGAAGGGAAATGTTGAACCAGTGAACCGGAGGAGTTATGGAGCATCCCCCATTCCGACGACCGCGTACGGTACTTCCGAGGGTCGACATAAAAGGTTAGACCTGAGGGCACCTTGTATTTATTATCTTTCATTTGTCTTTTATTTATTTTAATATATTATCGCATGAGAGCCGTTTGTTGAGGTATGATGTGAATTCCGGATGAATAGAGTGCGTGTTCTTTTTTGTGGTATATCGGATGGAAACCCGGACGTAAATTCTGTAGCCGAATCCGAATGGACGGTAGTATGGTCTACACTCGGGATACAACTCCACGTACAACTTGAGAGATACATGTATTTCGTTTGATCCAAACTTATATTTGAGCATGATGTAGTTAGTACGTTATTTATTTATTTAGCCTGATTAGGCCTAGTGCGTTATTTATTCCTTAGCATGATTTAGCCCTTAGTATGTTAATCTTTCTGCATGATTTAGGTGTCCATGCGATTAGATATGTCGTTGTTGTGATCCTGTTTGAATGCGGTATCTAAAACCATAGAAATGTATGCAATCTGCCAGTTCCCGTTCGAACGCGTCATCGTACGTTACTTGAACGTATGCTCTTGGCCCTCTGCCGATCGAATGCGTTTACGAACGCCACTCGAACACGCATACTTTCTATTTTATCAGGCATCAGGTCTTACCCCGTTCGAACGCGTCCAAGAATGTAACTCGAACGTATGCTCTCGGCCCTCCTCTGTTCGAACGCGTTTACGAACGCTACTCGAACGCGCATACCTTCTGTTTTATCATACATCAGGTCTTACCCCGTTAGAACGCGTCCAAGAACGCAACTCGAACGTGAGCCTTCTGACTGACGCTCGAACGCGTTTACGAACGCTACTCGAACGCATACGTACTGAACTGGTTCTTTAAGAATATTTCATGCATGCTCGTTCCTATTAGTTACTCTTTTTGCACTGTATATCTAGTTACCTCTCTTTAATACACATGATCATGTAATTGCCATTTATAGGTGTTTTCGCATGTATAAGCACAATATGTTTATGAGATTACATGTTTGTCGTTATTCCAATTAATTTGTATGCATGCTTGTATGATTATCGTTTACTTGCGTTTCTGCATCCATGAATATAACGTGCTTATGGAGTTGTATGTTTGTCGTTATTCCGATTTACTTTCAAGCATGATTAGATCTAGGATATATACAAACTTAGATGTGAGCCTTATTCTCATGCATGTGAACTTAGAAGTAGAATACACATGGAAATATGTGTTCCTTAGGCTTGGTTAGATTATTACACAAATCCTTTTATTACAAGTGACATAAGTAAGGGACCATTCCGAACCCAACGGTTTGATGTCTTCCCTTGCGAAGGGTGAGTGCGACCTTAAATCTCATTTTCCCGGTTCACACCGGGTGGCGACTCCATCATTCTCGGGTTTAGTCCCTCGCGGGCTACTCCGTACTCCCAACCGGGCCGCGAGCCCGAAACAGCATGCGTCGCCCAGTTTCTGTGTTCCCACAGTCTGGCGACTCCACTGGGGATAGAGAATCGGCCCCGAAATAATGTCTTGTAATATTATGATTTGTGTTTTAATTAACCGTGTCTACTGTGGGTTAAAATGGGTTTAATCAAAGGCATTTTTAAGGCTGAGTAATGGTTTGGTGTCTTCCTTCATTCACTACCTTTCTATGGGGAAAAGCTGTGAAGGCACCTAGATAATCATTTACTCGTAGCCTATTATGATGGACTAATTTGGAGGACTCGTTTTTTATTCCTGTCACCAAGCGATAAGAGCCTAAGAGGCTAGGGTACTTAAGAGAGCCTCGCTCCACCCTCCCTCTAGGGAATCTACAACGGGAAATCCATTTGACAGTCAGTCACACACCATATCTTGTTGGCACGTACTTTAGGGTATAAAAAAGGTGCGCTCACTTGGTCGCTCGAACCCTTGAGTGGGGAGACCTAGTTGTGGGCAATCCTTCACCAGCGAGAGTCTTTGTCTACACTCCCGCAAACCCACACGTATACCGGGGTCGTATGGCCTATAGTAACTATTTCCTTGTGCTTTTGGACCATCCTCATTTGGATGCAGTTGGGCCTCTTGTCAGAAATGCGAACTTGTTGGGCCATTTAAACTGGGACAAGTTCGTATCCTATGACAATTGGGCCAAAATCTTCTGAAATGTTGATGGGCCACTCTGTAGAAATTAATTTTGTATGCTTGTGTTTGGGAACATTGTCGTTTGGATCCATTAAGACCTTTTGTCATGAAGTATGGGCTTGTTGGGCCATTTAAACTGGGACAAGAACGTATCTTATGATGATTGAGCCGAAAGCTTCTAAAACGCCAATGGGCCATTATATGTTTGTGTTTGGGAGCATTATCATTTGGATATGGTTGGACTTCTTGCCATGAGATATGAACTTGTTGGGCCATTTAAACTGGGTCGAGTTCACTCCTATGACAGTTGGCCCAAAAGATCCTAAAAATGATGATGGGCTGATTTGTGTGAAAATTTTAATGAGTTGATATATTCCTTGTATCGCATGTATCTCATTTATCTCATGCGTACATATAAAATGTTAACACCCTCTATGTCTATAAAAGACATCATAGATTCCTGTTGGGTTAGGAAAGAGGGAAGACTCACTAAAAGACCGGTAACAGATATGAGTACATTCGATAACGAGGTATCCCGGATAGATCAGTTGGAAAATGGTTTCGCCAAGATTACCGAACAGTTGCAAGCCTTGACTACTGCCATGGCAAATATGGCTGTACCTCGTGCTGGGGGAAATTCTGAGAATGTGAGGCGTGAGGAGCCTCTGAATGGGTTGGGGGATGATATCCTCGCTTTTGATTATGATATGACAGAGTATGCAACATGCAGAGTGTTTGGGTCTCAGGCCGAGATACAGAAACTCCGTGACCAGGTAGAGTCTGTTACCCATAATATGAAGGGTAAGGACAACGACTTACAAGACTATGAGGCGATGACATTTGAAGAACAGCTGCCAGCTCAGTTCAAAATGCCAAATATGGCCAAGTTCAATGGGAATGGGGACCCGAGGGTCCATCTCCGACAATATGTGTCAGTTATGAGTTCGGGGTGGCCTGACACATCGCCAAGCTCAGAAGATGTTTGGGATGTCACTCGAGGGGGCGCCTGTAGTGTGGTATCACAACCTTGAGAAAAAAGGTTAAAGAAGATTGGAGGGAATTGGCAGATGCATTTCTGAAACAATATGTTACAGACTTGGAGATTGATTTGTCAGTCCGTGTTTTGGAGAACACTAAGCAGAAGCAGGAAGAAAGCTTCAAGGAGTATGTAGACCGCTGGAGAAGCCAGCTTCTGAAGATGCAGACTCGGCCCTCTTTATAGGACCAAATCAAAATGATCATCAAGGGCACCAAGCCATCCATTTATGGCACGTTGAGGAGAATGACCTCCATGATTGCAGATTTTCGACAGTTGAGGGAAACTGTCATGGATATAGAAGAAGAAGAAGCTGAGAACAGAAAGTTCTATGGCCAGAATATGAGGACTTTTGGGGGGCATTCTAAGACCAAGCCCGTTGCTGCCGAAGTCGCTGCCATCAGAAACAGGCAATTCTCCAACCTTGGTAGACCTTTGTCGAAGGTATTTGAAAAGTTGAAGGGACAAGGACTCTTAAAACCCTTGGAGCCTAAACCACTTCCAGATCCTATACCACCCAACCTTGACCTAAGCCTGTATTGTCACTTCCATCAGAGGAGAGGCCATAGAACTGACAACTGTACCCGCCTTAGGCATGAAATCCAAAACCTCATTGATGCCATAAAATACCCGATCCTGAGAAAGAACAACCCAACACACATCGTAACCCTCTACCAAATTACCACTATGTCCCCCCACCTACTTACATGATCAGCTCCGGCCTGCCCGAAAGCTTTGTCCTCCAAACTCTCAACCACCCAGTTTCTTCCATGAGGATAGAGCAGTGAAGAACCATAGGCCGAGGAAGAAGGCAATGAAACTGTTCTTTCTGGTTTATTTTCTGTATTTTTAATAAAGACATCGGCTTCGTCTACTTGTTTGAACATTTTCCTGAATAATAATAAAGACATCCATTTCACCTACTTGCCTGAGTCATTTCCTTTCAACCTGTAACATTAGTATATTTGAGAAAAGAATTCAACCCTGATACCATGATATTCAACGACACTCAGAACACGGGGGATTCCCAAAAGAAGCAAGCAGAAAAGACAGAATAACCGTCCAGTAATGGGAAAGGGGGTAGTGAGGCTGTCAGACTTGGAAGGAAATGAGTTCACCGAGCCGATCAATGTGGATAAATTGAAGCAGTACTTTGCCACATGAAGAGAAGACCAAACAGTCACCAAGGGAATTGGTGGACGACCTAACCCAACGGGATATGAAACCCATTCCTGCATACACGTAACGTATTTTACATTCCTTTTTGTGTTTGTTTTGTTTTGTATTCACAGGTCTCAACAAAGAAAAAAGAGAAAGCATCCAACGTAAGCCAACCAGAAGCAACAATAGTACAGTGTCAGCAATTTTCAGGAATGAATCACAGGGCGAGGCCCACATCAGTATCAGTTTGGGGCGAGGCCCATATCAGTATCAGTTGGGGGCGATGCCCACATTAATATATGTCTGGGGGCGAGGCCCATATCAGTATCAGTCTGGGGCGAGGCCCACATCAGTATCAGTCTGAGGGCGAGGCCCACATCAGTATCAGTCTGAGGGCGAGGCCCACATCAGTATCAGTCTGGGGCGAGGCCCATATCAGTATCAGTCTGGGGCGAGGCCCACATCAGTATCACTTTGGGGCGAGGCCCATATCAGTATCAGTTTAGGGCGAGGCCCATGTCAGTATCAGTTTAGGGGGAGGCCCATTTCAGTATCAGTCTGGGGCGAGGCCCATATCAGTATCAGTCTGGAGGCGAGGCCCACGTCAGTATCAGTCTGGGGGTGAGGTCCACGTCAGTATCAGTTTGGGGCGAGACCCATATCAGTATCAGTCTGGGGGTGAGGCCCATGTCAGTATCAGTTAGGGTCAAGGCCCACATCAGCATCAGTTTGGGGATGAGTCCCAGGGCCGAGGCCCGTATCAGCATCAGTTTGGGGATGAGTCCCAAGGCCGAGGCCTACATCAGTATCAGTTTGGGGATGAGTCCCAAGGCCGAGGCCCACTTCAGTATCAGTTTGGGGGCGAGGCCCACATCAGTGTCAGTTTAGGGGCGAGGCCCACATCGGTATCGGTTTGGGGGCGAGGCCCACATCAGCATCATGCATCTATACATACATGCATACATATCACATACATACAATTTTTGCTTTGTATTCACAGGATTGTAGCGGCAAAGACCACCTCATCAAGTATTGGTTCAAAAATGAGCCACATTCTCAGACAGCACGGTTCAGAAATGGACCGCTACCACAACAGATGCCGAAAATGGCGCTCCAAAATGGAGCACACACAACAGATGCCCAAAATTCTGTTCCAAAATGGAGCACACACAGCAAAGGCCGAAAACGGCGTTCCAAAATGGAGCACACACAACAGATGCCGAAAATGGCTTTTCAAAATGGAGCACACACAACAGATGCCGAAAATGGCATTCCAAAATGAAGCACACACAGCAACGGCCGAAAATGGTGTTCCAAAATGGAGCACACACAGCAAATGCTGAAAATGGCGCTCCAAAATGGAGCATACACAACAGATGCCGAAAATGGCTCTCCGAAATGGAGCACACACACAGATGCCGAAAATGGCACTCCAAAAATGGAGCACGGTTTGAGAATGAACCAGGGGTCGCAGCACCTCACCACCAAATCAACTCAACTCAACACATGGCAAGTCAAGTGGTAGCCGGCGAGCCAGGTAAGTAAAAATGCATTACATAACTTTGATAGGATTGTCACTATTACACATTACACAAGTCTCATCAAAGTGGGGGCGACTGTAGGCACTGCATTTTTGCATATAAGTCCGTATGATGAGTCTCATTTAGAGGCACTACCTTTTATGTCACGGAAGCCGCGGGAAACGGACGTCGGAAGGGGAAATTCATAATAAGTATGTCATCAGGTTCATTTCACAAGTTCATTGTTTTCGTTCGTGCTGCGTTCGTGCCCACGTTCGAATGTCAAACAGATTGCGGGCGTTCGTGTAGCGTTCGAATTAGCGTTCGAACGACGTCGGTATTTCTGGTTTTGCTGCTAGCCTCACACCCAAGCCCAATTAGCCCACCAAAGCCCATAATACACATCCAAATTAATAAAAATACATATTTAACACATGGTGAAATTAAATAAAATCTAAAAATCACATACCAAATTAAAATAAATATCAAATAAAATCATACCTAATTAAAATCAATCAAGATTATTATATACCAAACTAAACAAATTTTATTCCTAATCTAAACAAATTAAATATCTCACTTCCTAATAAAACAAATCACCTACCTAAAACCAAACAAATTAAATATTTTAACTTCCTAATTAGCCAAATCTTGTCCCCAATTAAATATATATTTTCTTTGTTTAACACCAAATCATATCTCACCTTTATTGCATGATCTCTCATTCCTTCCCCAACATGGATTCACCCTAACCTTTGCCTATAAAAAGGACCCTTCACCACACATCTAAACCCATAGTGGATTCACAGAAGAAACACCCAGCTCATTGACACAACTCTCCATCTCTCTAGCTTGACCTCACAATAAAAAATACAAAGAAAATAACCCATTAATTCACTGCCCGTTCACAAAATAAACCCTCCATAAGCCGCATAAACCCACTGCCTCCCCACGCATACACATCAATGCCACTTGCCCCTCACAAGCCTCCACTCACTAGCCATAAACACATACCTTACACGCCACCTGCCAACCTCACTCAAAAGCAATTACGCTCAACTCACTTAGCCTTTCACGCAGCCATTGCCTCTTCAACAGCCCCCTAACCCTCACTCAAACTCTCCCTTCACGCCAAAAATCCAGGCACCACACACTAATCCCCTTTAACAGTCACCAACTATTACCCTCTGACCGAGACAAACACCCTTACTGACCAGCCCAAAATCGCAAGCATAAACCCCTTAAAACTGCCCAAAACAGTAACGAAAACTGCCCCCAAACCAGTCCACATAACCCATTAAACAGTCCCCAAAACCACCGCAAACTGCCTTACCAAAACAGTAGCCTATATAGCTGCAAAGCAGCAGCAAAACAGCAGTGAAACGGAGGGAAAACAGCAGCCCGAACAGCGAAACAGCGAAGGGAAACGTTGAACCAGTGAACCGGAGGAGTTATGGAGCATCCCCCATTCCGACGACCGCGTACGGTACTTCCGAGGGTCGACATAAAAGCTTAGACCTGAGGGCACCTTGTATTTATTATCTTTCATTTGTCTTTTATTTATTTTAATATATTATCGCATGAGAGTCGTTTGTTGAGGTATGATGTGAATTCCGGATGAACGGAATGCGTGTTCTCTTTTGTTGTATATCGGATGGAAACCCTGACGTAAATTCCGTAGCCAAATCCGAATGGACGGTAGTACGGTCTAAACTCGGGATACAACTCCATGTACCACTTGAGAGATACATGTATTTCGTTTCATCCAAACTTGTATTTGAGCATGATGTAGTTAGTACGTTATTTATTTATTTAACCTGATTAGCCTTAGTGCGTTATTTATTCCTAAGCATGATTTAGCCCTTAGTATGTTAATCTTTATGCATGATTTAGGTGTCCATGTGATTAGATATATCGTTGTTGTGATCCTGTTTGAATGCGGTATCTAAAACCATAGGAATGTATGCAATCTGCCAGTTTCCATTCGAACGCGTCATCGAACGCAACTCGAACGCAACTCTACCGATCGAATGCATTTACAAACGCCACTCGAACGCGCATACTTTCTATTTTATCAGGCATCAGGTCTTACCCCGTTCGAACGCATCCAAGAACGCAACTCGAACTCATGCTCTCGGCCCTCCTCCATTCGAACGCGTTTACGAACGCTACTCGAACGCGCATACCTTCTATTTTATCATGCATCAGGTCTTACCCCATTCGAACGCGTCCAAGAACGCAACTCGAACGCGAGCCTTCTGACTGACGCTCGAACGCGTTTACGAACGCTACTCGAACGCATACGTACTGAACTGGTTCTTTAAGCATATTTCATGCATGCTCGTTCCCATTAGTTACTCTTTTTGCACTGTATATCTAGTTACCTCTCTTTAATACACATGATCGTGCAATTGCCATTTATTGGTGTTTCCGCATTTATAAGCACAATATGTTTATGAGATTACATGTTTATCGTTATTCCAATTCATTTGTATGCATGCTTGTATGATTATCGTTTACTTGCATTTCCGCATCCATGAATATAACGTGCTTATGAAGTTGTATGTTTGTCGTTATTCCGATTTACTTTCAAGCATGATTAGATCTAGGATATATACAAACTTAGATGTGAGCCTTATTCTCATGCATGTGAACTTAGAAGTAGAATACACTTGGAAATATGTGTTGCTTAGGCTTGGTTATATTATTACACAAATCCTTTTATTACAAGTGACATAAGTAAGGGACCATTCCGAACCCAACGGTTTGAGGTCTTCCCTTGCGAGGGGTGAGTGCGGCCTTAAATCTCATTTTCCCGGTTCACACCGGGTGGCGACTCCATCATTCTCCGGTTTAGTCCCCCGCGGGCTACTCCGTACTCCCAACCAGGCCACGAGCCCGGAACAGCATGCGTCGCCCAGTTTCTGTGTTCCCACACCTAGATCTGATCAGATAGTTGAGCTAGAGCTTTGGAAGACTCATACCGATGACAAATTCACTGCTCAATCTATAATGCTTGCTGCAATAACTCAACAATTCCGTCGTCAAAATAAGGGATTGGATCCCTATCAGATGATGGCGAAGTTGCATGATCTTCATCGATCTAATCTTAGATCGCAGAGATATGAGTTGCAGAAGAAGCTCTTTCACGCTCGCATGTCAGAGGGTACATCTGTCGAGCACCATGTGTCGTAGATGATTGCTGACATTGAGCAGCTGGAACAGATGGGCATTGTCTTCGAGGCTGAGACTTCTATAGATTTGATCTTACAGTCTCTGCCCGACAGTTGGAGTGGGTTCATCATGAACTAAAATATGGTGAACCAAGACCAAACTCTTGGAGAGTTAATGTCCACACTACGCAAAGGAGAAAAAGAGCTCCTAAAGGGCAAGAAGCGCGAGGCACACTTCGCTTCAACATCTCAGACTCCGAGGGCTTGGCCTAAGGCGACTGGAGGTGTAAAGAAGAACAAGAAGAAGAAAGGCAAGGCCAAATCGTCAAAACGTTTTGGGAAGGGTAAGGACAAGAAGCGGGGTCACTGGAAGCGTGACTGGCACGAGTACAAGGCACACATGAGGAAATCAAAGCGGGCAAGGCACCAGCTTCAGGTATGTTTGTTATAGAAATAAACATGTCTACTACTAGTTTTAAAAATTAGATTTTTGATTCTGGTTGTGGTGCTCATATATGTACTGATGTGCAAGATCTGCAGATTAGCAGGAGATTGGCCTTAGGAGAGATTGACCTCCACGTTGGAAATGGGACACGAGTCGTCGTTTTGGCTGTTGGCACTTATGTTTTGGAACTGCCCTTGAGGCATGTACTTAAACTTTCAGACTGTTATTATGTACCTAGTTTGACTAGGAATATTATTTCTGTATCTATGTTAGCCCAATGTGGGTATACTTTTGTATATAGAAACACTGGGTGTTTTATGTATAAAAATGATATGGAGATTTGTACTGCTGATGTAAATAATGGTCTTTATATTTTGAATATAAATCAATCTCAAACATATAATGTAATAAACAAAAGGCTTAAATTAAGTAACAAAGATGAAACTTATATGTGGCATTGTCGTCTGGGACATATTAACAAGACTCGCATATCCACATTTTCGAAGAGTGGGTACTTGGACGGATTTGATCCAAATTCATATGACGTCTGCGAATCTTGTTTATTAGGCAAAATGCCTAAAACACCTTTTAGCGGTAAAGGTGCACGTGCCACCAAACTGTTAGCCCTCGTTCATAGTGACGTTGTGGGCCCATGTCTAGCCAGACTAGAGGTGGATATGAATACTTCATAACCTTTACAGATGATGCATCGCGTTATGGTTATGTGTATCTTATGAGACACAAGTCGGAAACCTTTGAGAAATTCAAAGAGTTTCGACACGAAGTAGAAAAATAGACCGGCAAAAGTATTAAGACATTACGGTCAAACCGTGGTGGTGAATACTTAAGCTTTGTGTTTCTTCATTACTTGAAAGAATATGGAATTCTTGAAAGAATATGGAATTCTTTCACAGTGGACTCCTCCCGGAACACCGCAATTAAATGGTGTGTCCGAACGGAGAAACCGAACTTTGTTAGACATGGTAAGGTCTATGATGAGTCGCACAGAGCTACCTATTTCCTTCTGGGGATATGCATTGAACAGTGCAATACTTATTTTGAATAATGTTCCGTCAAATTCTGTTCAACAGACTCCGTATGAGATATGGACAGGAAAGAAACCGGGTTTCTCATTCTTGAAGATTTGGGGTTGTTGGGCATACGTTAAACGTTTGGAAGACACCAAACTAGAACCCAAATCGGATAAATGTCTATTTGTAGGATATCCTAGGGAAATCAAATGATATTACTTCTATCAACCACAAGAGAACAAAGTATTTGTTGCTCTACATGCAGTTTTCCTTGAGAAGGAATTTCTAAATGCAGTGATAAGTGGGAGGAAAGTAGAACTCAATGAAAATCGGAGTGATACTGTTCCTGGCACAGAATCCTTAATGGAACATGAACAGTTCATCAGGGATGAAACTGTACCACAATCTTCGAATACACAAGAACCGCGTAGGTCGGAGAGAGTCAGAAAACAACCTGAGAGGTATGAGTTTCTGATCTCACCTCATGTATCTAATTGAGGAAGACGAACCGGCTACGTATGAGGAAACGATACAAGGTATCGACTCCGCTTAATGGAAAGAAGCCATGAAGTCCGAAATGGATTCAATGTACACCAACCAAGTTTGGACACTGATTGATGGACTAGAAGGCGTAAAGCCTATTGGTTGTAAATGGGTGTTCAAGAAGAAGACTGACATGGATGGCAACGTACAAACGTACAAAGCTAGGCTTGTAGCGAAAGGGTATCGTCAACGACATGGTGTCGATTACGATGAAACTTTTTCACCCGTTAGCATGATAAAATCCATTTGGATAATGCTTGCTATTGCTGCATATTTCGTTTACGAGATATGACAGATGGACGTCAAAACCGTTTTCCTTAACGGAAACCTTTTGGAGGATGTTTATATGCAACAGCCTAGAATTTTTATCGTACCAAGACTTGCAAACAAGGTTTGTAAGTTAAATCGATCCATTTATGGATTGATGCAAGTATCGCGTTCTTGGAACTAACGTTTTGATGAGATCATAAAAGAATATGATTTCTTTCAAAATGAGGATGAGCCTTGTGTATATAAGAAGGTTAGTGAGAGCGCACTTACATTCATTGTCCTTTACATTGATGATGTATTGCTTATTGGCAATGACATTCCCATGCTACAATCGGTGAAAGCTTGGCTTTCATTAAAATTTTCCATGAAGGATCTGAGAGAAGCAGGCTTTATTCTAGGAATAAAGATCTACCAGAATAGATCTAGAAAGCTGTTTGGACTCTCCCAGAGAACGTACATTGACAAAGTGTTGAAGAGATTCAACATGGATCAGTCAAAGAGGGGATTGTTGCCAGTGTCACATGGCGTCACTCTATCTAAGGACATGTGTCCTAAAACTCAAGATGAGAGAGACAACATGAGTCAGATCCCGTTCGTCTCGGCAGTCGGATCAATCATGTATGCCATGATATGTACGCGACCTGATGTCTCGTATGCTTTGAGCATGTGTAGTCGCTATCAGGCCGATCCATGTGATGGTCACTGGATGGCAGTTAAGAATATCCTTAAGTATCTTAGACGAACTAAGGATGCTTTCTTAATATATGAAGATGGAGAACTTGAGGTAACTGGGTATACCGTTGCAAGTTTCCAAACTGATAAAGACGACTGTAAGTCGCAATTCGGGTACATATTTTGTTTGAATAACGGAGCAGTAAGCTGGAAATCTTCCAAGCAAGAGACTGTTGCCGATTCAACAAAAGAAACGGAGTACATTGCTGCAGCTGAAGCAGCAAAAGAGGCAGTTTGGATCCGTAAATTCCTAATTGGATTAGGAGTAGTTCCGTTAGCAGATGAGCTTGTTCCATTGTATTGTGACAATAACTGGGCTATAGCGCAGGCTAAGGAACCGCGGTCTCATCAACGATCCAAGCATATTCTTCAACGTTTCCATATGATTCGTGAGATCATACATCATGGCAATGTGAAGATCGAGAAGGTCGCATCAGAGGACAACATAGCAGATCCGCTGACGACAGCTATTCCTCAGCAAAATTTTGAGCGACATGTACATAGTTCAGGTGTTAGATGCTTGAGTGATTGGCTATAGGCCAAGTGGGAGATTGTTGAACAATTATGACCAATAGAGTCACTATTTGTAAAAGATATTGTGGTTTTTGTACAAATTAAACATGTGACAATGGAAATTGTATTTTATCATTTTGTAATTTGATTACTAAAATATAAATGATAAAAGTCCTTATGATTAGTTCCGGATTATAAGATATGAGACAATATCAATCCATAAAGGTTTAATCATTAAAATCCCTAGTCGTAGTATTATCGAGACTGGACATCGATAATGCGGAATAGACTAGTATTGCACTTGTGCGTGTTATGGAAGCGTAACATCATAGTTCTCATATATTTAAGTAATGGATACTTATGCAAGTGTGATAGGAGGTTGTGTTTACCGATGGTACGGAAACAGCTTCGCTCTGGATAGACCCCTCGGAGTCTCATTGGTAGTATGACTATGTGTCTATGGGAATCCGAATCAAGGTAGGTGTATTTGGTCTTAACCTGACCTTTACATTGCTAGTACTTGCGACAATCAATACTTTAATTTTGGTCGTCCGGGACTTTAACAGGTTCTGTGCACGCCTCTTCTGGGTTTATTGAGAATCGTAGTGTATTGGGTGTGATGTCAAGACGAAAGTATCACTTCAGTCATATGGAGATAATGATCACACATGGATACAGAACTGGTACTCTAATGTGTTGCAACCATCAGGATAATATGACAAGGTCATGATTATCCGATTAAAGAGACTAGTTGCTTGTGATCTGATATATGCTTCGTACGGGGCAGACACTATTTCAGCCTCAGGCCTTGCATGTGACATCCGATAATGGATCGCAATACGCAATACTACGTATACTACGCCTGACAAGATTAAATATTCTTTTAAGAATATTTCTGGAGAATTGGGTAGGCACGGTGCTTTGCTAGAAGCCAAACATGTTTCGTAAATCGGTAAGAACGTGGTACGAGGTACGCACGTGTTCGGATAGTCCGACGACTGGATTTACTGTCAATATATACATGGATCTCGTGGGTCGCTTCCCGAAGATTCACTGATGACGTATGATTCGAACATAATTAATCTAGGATTAATTAAGGAGAGATTTTATCTGGGATAAAACTATTAGAAGAGAGAGAACGATTAATTTGGAATTAATCGATAAAATAATATATTCGATATATTAAATGAAATTAGATTTCGTAACGGAATTAAAATTAGATTTTAATTTGGGCGAACGAATTAATTTAGAATTAATTCGCCAGCGACGTGAATAGTATTTATGCTAGGCATAATTATTTAATTATATTTGATTTAATTAGGTCGCAACGGAAAAATCGTTAATTCGGAATTAACGAACCAGAGCCCGGAATGTGTTTGCGGGCCCACTCGGATTTTGAATTTAGTGAGGCCTACATGTCACATCACAAGTCACATCACTTGTCATTTAACTTACCTTTTTGGTGATGAAATTTGGTGATGAAATGATGTGACTTGTAAGACACACAAGTGTGTAAGAAATAAATGACATTTACCCAACATTTGGTATATCATTTGAATTTTTGGAAAAATCAAATACAACAAGTTTCACAACTCATTCATTCTCTCTATCACTTTCACGCCCAACACAACAAACTCTCTCCCCATTTGGCTTGGCCGAATTCATCAAGAGCAAAGGAAGAATTGTTGCAATTTTTCTAAGTGCTAGCACACATCAAAGAATCATATAAGGTGATAGGGAAACCAATCCCAAGAGCTTGGAATCCATCTCAAAGCTTGGAGCTTGGACATCATCTTCAAGAGAAAGCTTGGAACTTTCAAAGGGTGCAAATTTTTTGTTCTACACACATCCTACAAACCGATCAAAGTGAGTATATTTCAGCTATTCTCCTTTACGTATTCACACTATTTTATGCTTGGATTGATCTTGGGATGACCTTAGAAACCTAACATTAGGAAAGACATTAAGCTTTGCTGCGAAGGTAATTGAAATGCAGAAATGACAGGGGTTTAGTAAGAGCTTCTACTACTTGTTCATCTGATGGAATATATCTATATTCTAATTGTTTGTTTAGGACTTTGTCTCTAAAAAAAATGGACATCAAGCTCAATGTATTTGGTTTTTGAGTGTTGCATTGGATTTTTGGCAATAGCTGCTGCACCCTCATTATCACACCAAAGAATTGGAACTGGACTATTTAAGAAATGGAATTCTGAGAATAATGATTGTATCCAATCTATCTCAGCACTAGCATAGGACAAAGATCTGTAGTCACTCTCTATACTTGATTTAGCAATTACTTACTATTTCTTTGAAGACCAAAAGATAAGATTATTACCAATATATATGCAATAGGCGCCAATTGATCTTATGTAATCCAAATCACATGCCCATTCTATATCAGTTATACAGTTAGTTCCATTCTGCCATGTATATATATATATATATCACTTGTTAAGGACTGCCATGTATATATATATTATATATTATTTTGGCAGTCCTTAAAACAGTGAGTTAAATTTTTTTTTTTATTTGCTTAATTATTCCAATGCTTCAAAAACAATTCCCATAAGCCCAATTGAAATTTTAAACACACTTTAATTAATTTACCAACTCTTGACAAATTAAAACTAAGCATCCACATTATTTCAACACTTTGAAAAATAATCCAAGCATACAAAATAATTTTCCAACACTTGAAAAATTAATTCAAGCACACAAGATAATTTTCCAACTCTTAAAAAATTAATCCAAGCTTACAAAATTAATATATCAATTATATACCATTTACTTATATATATATATATATAATTGAATACTTCAATTCCTCACATACATGCTTCCAATTAATCCAACAAATCCACAACAAATTTTCTCAACAATAATCATTAACAAATTGAACAATAAATTTACAAATTAAATTTACCAACAATTGCTTTCAATCCTTGCCAAATTGTGAAGGGTTGCATCCAAGCTTTTCCAATTCCTCCAAGCACTTTTGAACTTCTTCAAACTCCACCAAATCTAGCTCATCAATAAACAAATCCTGGTGATCAAAAGGTGGTTTGATCACTCAAGAGTGGCAACCAATTTTTCCCAAATTTTAACTCTTAAAACCCTAGGAAAAGGAAAGCTTCAAGAACAATAATGAACCCTTAACTCTTAAGTATTAAACCCATGTCCATGAATAATTAATTGGGTGATTTTAGTGAGTTTTTTGGCTTGAATTTAAAGAGCAAAAATCAATTCATTCTTGTTCTTGGTTCGGCAAGCAGAGAGCAGCCAAGCAAAACAAAAACTAATTTTCTTCTATTCTTGGTTTTTCGGCAGTGGGTAAGTAGTAAAGGAAGAAGCCAATTTCTTTGCTTTATATTCTTTTGTTTTAATTAATTAAAATTAAGGAAAACCAAAATCAAAATAACAAACCATGGTTTAAGGGAATTTTCCCTACACCGTATGTTTCATAAATTAACTTAACCAAAGTTAAAATAAATATCACCAACTTTAGTAACTAAGTTACATTTATGAATCATTTAAGTTACTTTAACTAAATAATTCAATTTTGATTTACCTTAATTACTTTAACTAATTAAAAGCTTTATTTATAAATCTAAGTAATTAATATTATATATTAATTTAACAATTAAATTAATTCATAAAATAATTACTAATTTAATGTAAATAAAATTTACATTTATTATACAATAAAATTATATAAACTCTTGATATAAAATTAATTAATTCAATTCATTTCATGAATTATCGGATTAAAAAATTTAATCCTAGAAACCCAAAAACTACTTTGTCAACATTTGACGAAAGGTCGCCCTAGTGCTCAACAAGTAAACTCAATATAATGGAACTCTCTAGGCTCAAGTTCGGTTGTTACGTGTATATATATATATATATATATATCTCATATATTTGTATACATATTTTCATGAAGGCCTGTCCACCTACAAAATATGACTAAACAACACGACACGTTGAACCATACAAGTCGAGGTTAAAACGCTAATGTATAATCCCTTCGTCATTTCCGTTTCCAATTGAGTAAGGTTATAGTTATACTGTCAAAACCTTATCTACTCAATATAAACTAACTTTTCAAAACTAGATTCCATTAATAAATAATATATGCGAAACTCTTTTCAATATTATTTATAATGTCAAAGAAATAATTTCTTCGACGTACTTTTGGCCAAAAGATTTCCGGAATATACTCTGAAAAATATCCGGAAACATGATCCAACCAAATGGACTGACGAATCCCCATATTAACACACACCGACCTTCGTGAGCGATGTCTATACCTAACAGACATCCAGCGGTCAGACCATAAAAGGTCTCTGACATGCATGGTATCAGGCACAGAGGATCACTCACAAGACCACCGTGGTGTCTCAAGTCAAAGGACCACAATAACTACTCAACTCGAAAAGACAACTATTGACAGTTTTATGGAATATCTATTACGCATCTTTTATGAGTTTGTTCGATATTCATTCCACTAATGAATATCCGTATTTCTACATGAACTTCCGCTAAGCTCATAGTCTGTTGAGATAAACCATATGTCCATTACATATATAGACAATGCACTAGTCTTACCAATATAATGACCGACCCATGTCAATATATCTAAACCATGAATTATTTATATTCGAGAGAATGTGTGATATTTCTCAACACCATTTTCAACTCTTGCAACTATATCACCTTATGTTGTAACTCTCGGGTCTTTACTAAATTCATATAAGGTTCCAAGTGTAACTGAAAAGCTCTAACTCTTAGAGTAATCTAACTCTTAGATTTACAATATATAAATAAAAGTAAGAGTTTTACCATATAAATAAATAAATAACCATGATAAAATAAATATTATATTGCATAAATATCAAATATTCATACAAAAAGTGAATGGTGCTCGATCACCATTTCCAACAGTTAGCTTATCTGCAATCCATATATTTTGGTGGCTTGTAAATACTTCAACACCTTCTAATATGCTAGCCAATGCTAAAGAGTATAAGCTGCTAAAGATTGACTGAGTTTGTACACAGAATATGTAATATATGGTATTGTGAGAGTCACATATTATAGACCTCCAACTATACTTATATAGGTCGAGGCATCTGCATAATGTTGTCTTAAGTCATCTTTAGTAGAAGATTATAATTTCAAAATAGTGCTAAATGGAGTGTCACATCTCTTACACCCTGACATTGAAGTCTTTTCAAGAAGATCTTTAATGTATTTAGTTTGTGATTAGTGCATTCCATCTGCTATACAGCTAATTTCTAAGCTAATTGTAGGTATTACATTTTTCCATGGCCCAATGATGAGTTTTCTTATAGAAACACACCTGAAAAGTTTAGGAAGGTTGTAAGGTTCTAATGCTGGAAGGGAAGGAAAAATATAAAGGACTCCAAAAGAACAACCAAATCCAGACTAAATCACCTATGCCTAAATCCGTCCAAACATGAGCCCCAAAGCTGGCTGGACATAAGTCTCAAATCCCGTTGGACATAATATATGTATGGCCGAATATATATCGTGTTTCCAATTTTACAGAAGGATCCATCTCTTTCCTTATTTTTCCAATTTCCATCTTAACCTCATTTTCCTTCTTAAAATATTTTCCTTAATAAATAGATCATTTCTCCAATAAACACAACCCTAAACACTATAAAAAAAGAGATAAAATACACAAAGAAAGGACTTTATGGAGAAAATGTGAAAACCAAACCCTAAAATGGTAACCATAAGTTTCCTAACTTTAGCAAGAGATCCAACAACTAACCTAGGCTTTCAGAGGTGTTTCCGAAGCCAAAAACAAGAAAAGTAAAGACCTAAGGGCCCCGAGACCTTTTACTTTCGAGTTTTAGTTTGCTAAACTGAAGTCATATATTCGGCCGGACATCCTCTATGTTCGGCCAGACATACAATTGTGGCACAGTAACTCTGGCCGTATAGCTGGCTATATCCGACGGAGTATATTCGCTTCTCTATATAGGATGGAAACCCAACTTAGATTCCGTAGCTAAATCCGAATAGACGGTAGTACAATTTGCACTCGAGATAAAACTTCATGTACCACTTAGAAATGGTTACACGTGTCATTCTTTACTATTTTATCATTATTAATGTTATATGACCATTTCATCTGTCTTCTAAATGCCTTACTATTACTGCTATGTATGATTATGTGCTTTATAAATAATGGTTTCAAGCATGCCATGATATGTCTATGTTATTTGCACAGTTATGTGTTTTGGGCTTTCTGATGTACGCAGTAAATCCGGCCAAATATCAAGCATGTCCAGTCAGATATATGGTGATAATATACATATCTTGCTAGACCACAGATACATCCGACCGAATCTGTTACGTGCATTATTTTTATTGTTTCCTCAATTATTTTTACTGCTTTCATGGATGTTTGCTTACTACATTAATATAAACTGCTTTGTGTGATTTAATGCAATATAAATTGTTCATGTGTGATTTATGCATTATAAGACATGTGGATCCTCTTTTAAGTGTAAATATTATACCGACATCAGTAAGAGACAATTCTGAACCCAAATGCGTTTAAGGTCGAACCTTGCGAGGGGTGTAGTGCGGTCTTAAATCATTCCTAGTGTCTTATACTGGTTGGAAACTTCCTTATTCTCCGGTTAGTCCCCTGCAGATTAATCCGCACTCTCTAAGAGCTGTGAGCTCAATAGTGTAGTGGTCACCAAAATCATAGGTATGGCGGTAAACTCCGCTTCACTCCTACATATAGTAACTCCACTAGTTATAGAGAATCGGCCCCAAAAAATACCTTGTAGTATCCATGGCGAGACTGAGGTGAATCATGCCTTCTTTCTTTTTGCATACCCTTCGAACCACGTTGGCGTTACATATCAAGAAATTATTTTCACTCAAGGCGGTGGATTGGTATGTGATGATAACCATCACTTATTTGTAAGTATCTTTGAATATTGGTGCGTCCATTTGGTCGATCTAACCCTTGGGTGGGGAGACCTAGTTATGAATAAGCTGTACCATTGGGTATAAAAATGGTGTGTTCACTTGGTCATTCTAACCCTTGGGAGGGGAGACCTAGTTGCGACCAACCCTTCACCGATAAGAGCCTAAGCCATACCCTTATGAGCCCACATAGAAAGCCAATAGTCGATTATCCTATAGGAGCATCCCTTATGCTTGTGTTTGGGCCCCTAATCATTTGAAATATCTCGAACCTTTTTCCATGGGATGTAAAGCTTGTCGTGCATTTTCAACTGGGACAAGTCTAAATTCTCATAATTATTGGGTCAAATGCGTTGAAATGACAATGGACCACCTTGTATGCAAATCAATTTAGGCCTAAAAATGTTTAGGTATGATCCAAAAGTGCCAAAACATGAGTCTGATGCTCACACTGGCTTTCATCCAGAAGGGGTACGCCTTGTTTTGCCCATTTGGATGTTCTTAAATATTCCTAAGCCCATCCCAAAATAACCAAGGTTACTAATGGTCCAAATCATCATTTTTAAACAATGGCACGATTCCCATATTAGGCTTAGTCATTTTTAAATAGCCAGTTGTAGGAGCGAAGAGGGGTTTACCGCTATGCCTATGATGCTCAGCGACCACAACACTGTTGGGCTCACAGCCCGAATGGAGTACGGAGCAGCCTGCAGGGGACTAAACCGGAGAATAAATGAGTCGCCACCTAGCGTGAACTGGGAAAGATTTAAGGCCGCACTCACCCCTCGCAAGGGAATACCTTAAACCGTTGGGTTCAGAATGTTCCCTTACTTATGCCAGTATAATGGACTGGTTCACATAATGGTATTACCAAGTCTTGATGCAATTCATATATAAAAGCGAATAAAAATGTAATAACATACCCAAACAAAAGAACAATCACAATAACATAGTTTCAAAAGCATATTAAATTAAGAAATAAGAGATGCGATAACGAAAATCATAATAAATAATCAAAAACAGGAAAAACGTCAATAAATAAATGGCAAACAAAAAAAGGGGTTAATCACGCATATATGATTATTTCCCGAGTGGCACTTGAAGTTGTATCCCAAGTACAGACCGCACTACCGTTCATTCGGATTCGGCTACGGAATTTACGTCTGGGTTTCCATCCGATATACCACAAGGGATAATAACACACATAATTATCAATGCAATGTAAGTGGACAAAAAAAAAACCATGCATATGCGGATAATCACCAACATGAACAAATAAAATAAAGGCGCAATAATAAAATAATGATAATTAGACAAAAGATAAATAACAAAATAAATGCGAAATAATAAAATAACAATGAAAGTGAATAAATAAAAAAATAAATAACGAAATGCCAAAGAAAAAAATGTGACCAGAAATTTGGCAGTCTTTGATGTAGGACTTCGCATACTCGGTTGGACGTATTTCACGTCCAGCCAGACGCGCATCGTCCGGAACTATAAAAATAAATATGGTAAGGGTGCCCTCAGGTCTTACCTTTTAAGTTGCTTTGTCGGAAGTGCGTTAGGCCGTCGCCGGAAGGATCGCTGGTTTGCTGTTTCTGCTTGCTGTTTTGCTATTTATGCTCACTGTTTTATTGTTTTCTGGTTGCTATTTTGTTGTTTGCTGTTTTTGCTGTTTGCTATTTTTGGTTATTTTCTTGTTGCTGTTTTTGGTTGTTTTTGGCTGTTATTTTGGTTGCTTTTTTACTGCTATTTTTGGGTTGCTGTTTCACGGCTTTGGAGATGCTGTTTTGATTATTTTTTTGGCTGTTTTGGTTGTTTTCTTCTCGATTTTTTACTGTTTTATTCTCGGTTTTTACTATTTCTTCTTGGTTGTTTTTACTTTTGGTGGTGTTTTGTTTGCTTTTTGGTGGTCTCGATGATGGGTTCCTGGCTGGTTTGGTTGTTCTTACTTTCGATTATGGTTGCTGTTTCGGTGATTGATATGCTGTTTCAGTGATTGGTTATTTTTGGGTGGCTTGCTATTCTTTGGTTTTCTTATTGTTTTTGTTCAGTTTTTTGGTGGTTGGTTTTAGTTGTGGTTGATCAAGAAGAAGAAGAGAGTTTAGGGTTTGTTGTTGCCGTCTAAAGTGAAGAAGAGAGGCATCCTCTTGTGTCAAGATTTGGTCCATTTTTATAATAATTTGAATGGATCTCTAAATAGGGAAATAAATCACATTTATTTGGGGAATATCTTACCAAAATTATTTTTGGAATACAATCTTATAAATTTGGTGATGGAGATCTCAAATCTTATTAATTGGTAAAGATGAGATTTCAAATCTTCTTAAATTGGAAAGTGGTTTGAGGGGATTTTAGCATGTAGATTGCATTGGGTTTTTTTTGGGCGTGCATGGTGTCTTTTTGGGCTTCATAGGCCGATTCATTGGTTGCAGAGGTTTTGGGCGTGTGGATGGATTTCATGGGGTCTTGGGCGTGTGGATGGATTTCATGGGGTCTTGGGCGTGTAGATGGATTTTGGGCCGTGTGGATTGGGCTTGCATGGTGGGATGGGCTAAGGTTTGAAACATAAACTAACTGAGCGAATCTGAGGCTGGCTAGTGAGTCCAAATCCGATGAGGTGCTAATTTTTGGAAGTTTTCCTTCCTTCCGGCATTCGTTTTTCACAACTTCCGTAAATTTTCAGGTAGTGCCTCCATACGAGGCTCATCATCGGGCTCATGTAAAAATGCAATGTCTATAGTCACCCCAACTTGTATGGACAATGATAACCCTATCAAAGTCATGCATGTATTTTTACTTACCTGGTTCATTGGCCGTTGCCGGACTTACTTGTTGTTTTTCTACTTTTGTGAGATGCTTCGATTTCTGGGTTTCATTCCCGAACGAAGTTGAGTTGATGGTGAGGTGCTTCGATCCCTGGGATTCCTTGCCGAACCATACCGAGTGTGAGATGCTTCGATCTCTGGGATTCATTCCCGAACTGTACTGGGTGTGAGATGCTTGATCTCTGGGATTCATTCTTGAACTGATTTGAGTTGATGGCGAGGTGCTTCGTCCTCTGGGATTCATTCCCGAACCATGCTGGGTGTGAGATGCTTCGATCTCTAGGATTCATTCCCAAACTGAGTTGAGTTGATGGCGAGGTGCTTCGACCCATGGGATTCATTCCCGAACCATGCTGGGTGTGAGATGCTTTGATCTCTGGAATTCATTCCCGAACTGAGTTGAGTTGATGGCGAGGTGCTTCGACCCTTGGGATTCATTCCCGAACCATCGGGTGTGAGATGCTTCGATCTCTAGGATTCATTCCCGAACTAAGTTGAGTGTGAGATGCTTCGATCTCTGGGATTCATTCCTGAACTGAATGGGTGATAGCATTTTGGTCCTCCAGTGTGACTTTTCGATCCACTGGGGAGTTTTTTCTATGATGAACATGTGCTTCGACCTCTGGGATTCTTTCCCAAACTGTTGATAATATAGGTGGTGAGGCACTTCACCCCCTACTCGTCCTCATTTTCGAGGAGTTGTTCATCCTCATTTCCGAGGTTGTTCTCCATTCCCAGAGTGTGTTGCCATTCTCGGCTTGCTCATCTTCATTCCCGAGGAGTTGCTGGTCCTCATTCCCGAGGTTGCCGCTTTTCTTTTTCTTCAAAGCCTGCAAACACAAAACAAAAATTGTGTCTATGTGACGTGTATGCATGTATGCATGGATGCATTCCCTATTTCGATGGGTTTTCATTATCCTATTGGCCTGGTGTTATCCTTGGTTACGCCTTCCTTGCGCTCTTTGGTGCCCTTTGCCTATAAAGTCTTTGGTCGCCCCCTTGGTCTGCTTACAGTTTCCTCATGTCAATTCTACTCCAGTGATTGCTCGGTTCTCTTTGGTCTCATGGATCGAGATCCCGTTGTGTCCTTTATTCGCGGGGTGGTAGACTGGTCATCCCCAGACCTGGCTCAGCTTTCTTCTATTCGCTACCTGCACCGGGTCAATGTGGATTACGCCTTTTTGAAAGTGGCCTCATCCTTTTGGGATACTGAAAATCATTTCTTCTGATTCTCAGATTTCAAAATATATCCTCTCCTTGAGGAGTTTGCTGCCATTCTCGTCTTGCATTTTTCTCTTACTACTCTTCTCAGATTCTGAAAATCATGTCTTTCGATTCCAGAAGCTTTCCTTTGCTGTCCTGATGATGCGAAAAAGGTACTGCCTTGTGCTTCGTCCATTGAGTTACAAGTCCTTTTACGTGTATCTTCTAGGATGGAGATAGGGTCCCGTCCCTGGAGCAGTGTAGTCTTATTTTATATCTTGGCCGAGACGCTTCATGGTTTGGACAAGATAAAACACCATCCTGTAAGCTGGTTTCTTGGTAGTCCATTTGTCTTGTAGGTTCGTCCTATCTTTTGCCTAAGTTTTCCTTTAGGATTTTCAACTTAGCGGATTACTCTATCTTTCCTGAGTCGCCTTTTCAGATTTTCAACTCAGCGAGATAATTTTTTTTTTAAAGATATGATATGTCCTCATTCTCGAGGCTATTTGCTCTTCCTCATTCCCGAGGTTGTTCTCTATTCTTGGAGTTCTTCTCCTAGATCTCCTGACCTTGGTCTAGCATCTAAGAAACAAAAGACGTGATTTATAATTACTTGACTCTAATCTTTCCAAGTTAGCTGGGATTTATGCAATCTATGAACATCTTGAACATTTGTTTCAATAAATGTGCTTGCATTACTTCTTAGTACATATGTAGGAAATAAACTGCATTGCAAAGGTACCTCTGTCTCTAACTATTCCTCATGGATTTTACAATTAGCCATTTTTCTTGCTCACTCATGCTCTATATTTTACTTGGGCTGTCCTTTGCGGATTTTCAACCCAACAAGCCTTTCTATTTTTTTCTTCTTTTTTTTTCTTTTTTTTTTATGTAAAGTATTGTTTTAGCTTATCCACGTTGATGGGCTCGGTGAACTCGTTCCCTTCCAAATCTGACAGTCTCAATGCCCCATTCCCCATCACCTTCTTGGCTAGGTAGGGCCCTTCCCAATTAGGTCTGAACTTTCCCATTGGGTCAAATATCAGTGACGTCGACTGCTTGAGCACTAGCTCACCTTTTCTGATCTAGGTGGGACGCACCTTCTCGTCGAACGTTCGGGCCAACCTTTTCTGGTATAGTTGCATATGGTACAAGGCCTTTATCCTTTTCTCATCAGTAATCTAGCTGTTTGAACATCTGCGAGGCCCATTCCTACTCAGGCAATCCTGCCTCTGTTAGTACTCGCATTGATTGTATTTCTATTCCCACTGGTAACACTGTCTGTACCATCATTGCCCCTAGTGCTTCGGGTTCTATGGCCAAATACAACACCAAGAGTTTGCCCGGTCTAGGGGGTTTCAAGGCGGGCGGTTTATCCAAGTATTCTTTGATTTTGTCAAAAGCTTCTTGACATTGACTATTCCACTCCGCAGGCTGGTCCTTCCTCAATAGCTTGAAGATGGGCTCATATATTGATGTTAGTTTGGCAATGAAAGACTGATACACTAGATTTTCCTAAGAAAAGCTCTAACTTTCTTTCCAATTTTTTTTTTCTTTTTTCTCATTTTTTTCTCTTTTTTTTACCTCTTGATAGCGGGCTTCATACAGAAGCATCTTCTTACTGAGGTAGTGGACTGCATGTTCCACCCTTGTCTCATCTGCCTGTACCATCATCGCCCCCAATGCTTCGGGTTCTATGGCCGAATACAACACCAAGGGTTTGCCCGGCCTTGGGGGTTTCAAGACGGACGGTTTAACCAAGTATTCATTGATTTTGTCAAAAGCTTCTTAACATTGCCTATTCCACTCCACAACCTGGTTCTTCCTCAACAGCTTAAATGTCGGCTCACATAAATTGACTGATATACTGGATTTTTTTTAGAAAAGCTCTAACTTCCTTTTCTGTCTTTGGTGCGGGCATCTCGGTGATTGCCTTGATCTTTTCAGGGTCCACTTCTATCCCTAACCTTTTCAGCCCATTCTGGCCTCATTCTTCGGAGCTTTTGTTTTACTGGCCTCATGTTCGGATAAGTTGATATCATATATTGGGCAACACCCTTGTCTATTCCTGGTATGTCTTGCATATTTTATTAATATTCTCTCTAATTCTTTTCACTCATAAGAGATAACCTCACTTGTAATTGAAATTTACTTGAGGTTTTCACATGTACCAAGATTAAATGCATTTGTCTTTGTTAGTTAATGTCAAATATACTCATGTCATGTGTGTTATGATGCAGACTAACAGGAAAAGACTCGAACAAGTAAGCAAAATCAATGTCTTTAGAATTAATAAATGTATGATTATAATTAAATAAGTCAGGAAAATAAACATCTTCCTAATTTGCAGTTTTGTCTTCTTCCGTCTTCTTGATTTCTTCGAGCGTCAGATTCTCCAACTGTAGTAGTTATTCTTCCCATTTATTTTCCTCTTTTGCAACCTCCTCTTTGTCACTGCTTGAGAAGTTTTCCCAGAATTCTCTCCCCTGCTCTGTTTTAGATTCACTATTGTTATCCCATATCCCCATGCAGGAAGCTTGATGGTTGAAGGTTTGGAGGACAAAGCTTTCGGGTAGGCCGGAGTTGATCATATAGGTGGGTGGTGGAAATGAGTGGTAGTTGGGTAGAGGGTTTCTGTGTATGTTGGGTTGTTCTTTTTCGGTTCAGATATCTTGTGGGTGTCAATGAGGTCTTGGATCTCATGCCGAGGCAGGCGTAATTTTCAGTTTCGTGGCCTTTTTCCTGATGGAAGTGAGAGTATAGGTTTAAGTTGAGGTATGGTGGCATAGGGTTTGGAAGTGGTCTAGGTTCTAAAGGCTTTAGGAATCCTTGCCTCTTTAGCTTTTCAAACACCTTTGACAAAGGTCTACCAAAATTGGAGAATCGTCTGTTTCCGATGGCGGTGACCTCAGCAGGAGTGAGCTTGGTTCCTGATGGCCCCCCGATGGTCTTTCTATTCTGGCCATAAAACTTTCTGTTCTCGGCTTTCTCTTTCTCGATATCCATGGCAGTTTCTCTTAACTATCGAAAGCCACAAATCATGGAGGTCATCCTCCTTAGCTTGTTATAAATTGAGGGCTTGGTGCCCTTAATGATCATCTTAATCTGGTCATTCTCCGAGGGCCGTGTTTGCATCTTTAAGAGCTGGTTTCTCCAGCGATCCACATAATCTTTGAAGGTCCCTTCTGGCTTCTGTTTGGTATTTTCTAAGTCACGGTGCGACAAGTCTATCTTCGGGTCCGTGACATATTTTTTCAGAAAGGCCTCCGCTAATGCCCTCCAATCATCTTTGACCTTTCTCTCCAGGCCATGATACCATACTACGGGCGCCCCTTCTAGTGACATCCCGAACATCTTCTGCACCTAGCGCTTTGACAAACCCACTAAACTCATCACTGTAATATATTGTCGGAGATGGACCATTGAATCTTCGTTTCTGTTGAACTCAGCTATGTCAGGAATCTTAAACTGGGGAGGCAGCTATTCTTCGAAAGTCATTGCATCATATTCTATTAGATCGTCATGTTTTCCCTTCATCTTGCGAGTAACTGACTCTACTTGTTCTATGAGTTTCTGTAGCTCTACCTGAGACCCGACTATCTTTCCCGTGGCAGACTCAGCCATGTCATTATAAAAAACATGGATTTCTTCACTCACCCTATTCGGGGGCTCCTCACGCCTTCCATCCTCATTTTTTTTTCTGTTCCCACTGTGCGGGGTACTGTCAGATTGGCCATAGTGTTGGTCAAAACTTATAGTTGGTCGGTAATTTTGGTGCTGTTGGTCTACAATTGATCCATGCGGGAATCTTCACTGCCTGACGAATCCATCTTTGCTAACCTCCTATTGACAAATCTTTCTTCTTCTCTAACCTAACAGATATCTATGATGGCTGTTAAGGTAAGGGGGTTAGCATTATGCGTGTATGTATGCATGCGATGCATGAGATGCATATGGTTATCAAAACAACATATACCCTTCCGACCTTATTCCTCCCACACTGGTGGTAAGTCCATTTCTGCCCTAGGTATGGCTCATTTTATGCACCAATGTGGGGTACACAAAATCATTCTCTCCTACGCTACATGGGTGAACCTTGGCTACCTCAGTCTCTTTTCATCGGTAAAAGACAAAGACCGCCCATTTACAAGATTGACTAAGCCTATTTTTGGGATCGTGCCATTGTCTAGAAATGAAAAATTGGGCACTCGGTAATCACGGTTGTGGCGGGGACGGACTTGGAGATATCTAAAAGTATACAAATATGCCATAACAATGCGTACCCTTCCTGGATGAAAGCTAGTGCGGATATCAGACTCATGTATCTGGCATATTCAGATCATGTTTGGACCTTCTAAGCCCATCAAGGTTTTCATACAAGTTGGCTCGTTATCATTTTAAAGCATTCAATCAGATTATCGCGAGGTGTAAACTTGTCCCAGTTGAAAAGGCTCAATAGGTTTACACTTTTGCGATAAGGTGGCTAAATAACTTCAAATGATAGGGGTCCCAAACACAAGGTAGTCCATCATCATTTTGAAAACTTTTGGCCCAATCATCATAAGATACAAACTCGTCCCAGTTTAAATGGCCCAACAAGTTCGTATCCTATGACGAGAAGCTCAAATGGATCCAAATGATAATAGGCCCAAACACAAGCATTGGGGAGTAGCTTCTATAGGACGCATAACTATGATTCATATGTGTGCTTTCAAGGGTATGGATAAGGCTCTCATCGGTGAAGGGTTGCCTACAACTAGGTCTCACCTCTCAAGGGTTCGAGCGACCAAGTGAGCGCGCCTTTTTTATACCCTAGGGTACATGCCAACGAGTGATGGTTATCATCACATAATGATCAGCCGCCTTGAGTGAAAGCGACTTCACGATACATGACGCCATCTGGGTAAAAGAGTATGCAAAATATATGAGACTTGGGTACCCAAAGCCAAAGCCAAGGAAATTACAAGGCATTGTTTCGAGGCCGATTCTCTATCCCTAGTGGAGTCGCCATCTGTAGGAGCGAAGCGGGGTTTACCGCTATACCTATGATGCTCAGCGACCACGATATTGTTGGGCTCACAGCTCCTAGAGATGTTGGACAATTATGACCCATATCGTCACTATTTGTACAGATCATGGTGTTATTGTACAAATTAACTATGTGACAAAGGAGATTGCACTCTTATCATTTGTGATTAGATCACCTAGATGTATAAATTATGAGAGGTCCATATGATTTGTTCCTGGACGGAGAATGATATGAGACAGTATCAGTCCACGAAGGATAAATCATTAAATATCCCTAGTCAGAGTATTATCGAGATTGGACATCGATAAATACGTAAAAGGCTAGAATTACACTTGTGCGAGTTGTGAGGGCACAAACGTCATAGTTCTCATATATTTGGGTATAGGATACTCATGCAAGTGTGATAGGAGGTTGTGTTTTACCGATGGTACGGGAAACAGCTTCGCTCTGGATAAGACCCCCTCGGAATTCCATTGGTAGTATGACTATGTGTCTATGGAAGTCCGAAATCAGGGTAGGTGTATTTGGTCTTAACCTGAGACTTGCACCACTAATACATACGACAATCAATATACTTTGGTTGAGGTCGTCCAGGGCTTTAACCGGTTTCTGTGTACGCCGATTTTGGGTATATCGAGAATCGTAGTGTGTTGGGTGTGATGTCAAGATGGAAGTGTCACTCCAGTCATATGGAGATGATGGTCACGTAGGATACGGGACTGGTTTTCTTAAATGCTGCAGCTATCGGGATAAAATGACAAGGTCATGTTTATCCGATTATAGAGACTAGTCACCAGACATCCGACATGTGCTTTGTACAGGGCAGACACAATTTCAACCCCAGGCCTAGCACGTGATCATTCGATACTGGACAGAAATACGCAATAATACGGTATACTACACTTGATACAGATCCTTTATTCCTGTAAGGATGTTTCCGGAGAATTGGGGAGGTATGGCGCTTTGCTAGAGGCCAACCTTGTCTTGTAATTCGGCAAAAACGTAGTACGAGGTACTTACGTGTTCAGATAGTCAGACGACCGAATTTACTGCCAACATATCCGGGGATCTCATGGGTCGCTTCCCAAAGATTCATCGATGACGTATAACTCGCACTCTATATTAATTTGGGATTAATTAGAAGAGAGAGAAAATTAATCTGGGATTAATTGCAGAGATATTTTATCTGGGATAAAATATCAATTAAAAGAGAGATAACGATTAATTTAGAATTAATCGATTAATTAATATATTTGATATATTAAACGAAATTGGATTTCGACGCGGAATTAAAATTAGATTTTAATTCGGGCGAGCGAATTAATTTAGAATTAATTCATTAGCGACTTGAATAGTGACTTCGCTAGGCGTAATCATTTAATTATGACGCAACGGAAAATTTGTTAATTTGGATTTAGCGAACCCGAGCCCGAGATTATTTGCGAGCGCATTCGCATTTCGAAATTCGAGTGCGGCATGTCAAATCAAGCGTCAAATCGCTAGTCGCATCAAGCGTCAAATCACTTGTCACTTTGAGTGATGTGATTGAGTGATTGAATGATGTGAGTGGTTAGGCTTTAATGGTTTGACTTTAAAAGCCAAATTCACATGAAATGCATGTGAAATTCAAATGAGTGTATTTAATACACAAATTTGGTAACACATCATACATTCTCTCTTCCTCTCTCTCTCTCATGTTCACGCCCAAAATGGGCCAAAAACTTTCTGGTTTCTGTCAAGAAACCGTGAGTTAGGGGAGCAAAAGTGATGGTTTTGCGGCAAAATCATCAAGTGCCAGCACACTTACCAGACATGCGAAGGTGATAGGGAAGTCCACCCATGAGCCGGGAACCATTCGACGATGCTTGGAGCTTCACGAAGGACCAAAAACGAAGCCAAAATAGTGAGCACAAATCCGCAGTTCACGCCAAACCAGTGAGCAGTTTTTTGAGTTTCGTTGCTTGCCGCGTCGCTCAACCGATCGATGTAAGTATTCCGCAAACTTCTCAATTGTTATTCGCACATTATTTCATGCTTATAATCGATCTTGGGACCTTAATAGAAACCAACAATGGCATCTAGAGCAAGGTTTGAGCATGAAAAAGTTTAGGGCTTAAAATTTGGGCAAATTGATTTTGAGCATGATTTTGTGAAATTGGATTGATGAATATGCTTAAATGTGTTTGAATTGAAAATTGATTGGATCAATTTCATGAAAATTGATTTGGAATAAATTTCTCCAAATTTGGTGAGCATGGCCGAATAGAATAGCCCTAAAATGTCTTGGTAATTTTGATTTTTTAATTCATTGGATGAGTTAGAATCAATTAGGATGATGATTTAATGTCGATTGTGAGTTTAATTGGATTGAAACCGAATCGGACAAAATTATCCCTCATTGGCCGAGACATGTTGAGCATGAATTGGGTTTGATTTTAATCAAAATGTGTTTGATATGTGATGATGAAAACGAGCATGATTAAATTGTGTATATTGATGTTTTAGAAATGTTAATTTGGGTAATTAATCATGTGATACACTTTGGTAATTAAATTGGGAAAATTGGATTTTTGAATTTAATTATGTGTGCCTTAAAATTGGATTTGGGCTTGTTATATTGTAATTGAGCTTGTTGGGCTTTGTTGTACAAAGTTGGGTTTAGGCAAATTGGATTGGATCCAATTGGGCCCAAAACCGCCACCATAAAGCCCAAATGCGACTTAATGGACTTTAAAGTTTAATTGGGCCTAATGGGCCAAAATTAATTTATGGGCTTATGGGGTAACTCCCGGATTGGACTTTGGTTTTCGGTTTGACCCGAGTTGACCAAAAGTCCACGACTTAAGAAATTAATTAAAAGCCCATTGGACTTTAATTAAATTGACGTTGGACGTTAAATCGGGCTTTGAGACCCGTTGCGATAAAATTTGGAATTTAAGTCGTAAAGGTTCGTAATTAAAGTGTAGTATTTAATTTGGAATTAAATAGTGAATTAGAATTAAATACAAATTGAATTGGATTTAATTGTGTAGTTTAATTTAATTCAAGAATTTGTACTTTGAGTACTTATTCGAAAAGACGAGTTTGACTCGCACAAAATCAAATCGTTGTTTGAACATTGGATGATCACTAATTATCAGATTAATTAATTGGATTAGATTTATTGATAACATGCTTGTGTGAATACATGGTTGCGATGCATGAATAATGTATATCGGATGGATATTAGATGGGTGGGGCAATTTTAGAAAATGTAATAAATTTGATTTATTAATTGGACCTGCATGTCCAGCCTTATTACCTCTCATTTCTTTCTATTCTCTGCTCACCTCTTCCCCTCAATGTAAATGAGGTTTCTTTAGAAGTGTAGTGTAACGGGTAGAAGTAATACTTGTGCCAGCGGGAGAGAGAAATGGAGAGATTTGATCTAGGATCAATGTGTAAAGTATCCATCCGCATATCATTATTATTTTAGATACGCGCTTTATTATATGTTTAGAATGCATGTTTAAGGGTGTATGATGATGAACCCTTAACAAAGATAATAAATTGGTTGCCAATTTGCACGCGAAAAACCCTCGCAAAATATTAAGTGTTTTTCCTTCCATTGAGTGATTCTCACTCAAGATCCGAGACGGCATTGGTTTGTTGGCCAAAGTTAAGGCCTTTGTCTATCGAAGATGTGTTTGAATCACGAGAGCTTTGTTCCATGTCAGTGTCTTGTCCAAGTTGTGGTTTGTTGGCCAAAGTCAAGACCACTTCTTGTCCATCGACATTGATTACGAAGCTTTCCATGGTCAATGGGTCGCGCTTGACTGGGATCGCTAAGTTTGTTGTGCCAAAGCCAAGGCTTAGTTGGTTCAGAGGAAAAAGGTTAGGTAATACATTGGATGTATTGGCATATATAAGATATATGTTTCGCACTTGGATGTCCCCCTACCGGATCTAGGAATTGGATTGGATCCAATCGATCTTAGAGATCTACCTAGTTATTTATCATACAATTTGTTGGCCAAAGTCAAGATTGTGTGATATTTAACGAGATCCCAGCCCACTAGGAAACACGGTTTCCCGAGTACTCGACAGAGGGTTGGAGGCTCGCCGAAAAATAGTGGGAGGCAAGAATTGAATTTGCAATATTCGTTCAATTACTCGCCATACGCGCTCAAACAAATATCACTCGTCAAATAAATTAAAAGTATTAGTTGGACTAATATTTAAAGTTGTTTTAATTTGTATAGTTGGACTATATTCAAACTAATTCAATAAATAATTGATTTTATAATTGGATTATAGTAATCAATATAATTGAATTAAAAATATAGTTGATTATATAGTTGGACTATAGTAATCATTATATTAAATAGTACCTAAATCGTTGATTAAATAGTTGGACTATTAGAATCAAGATAAAATTGAAAGATTGACATTTAATACATAATCCTAGGGAAAATGTATTTAAATGGTTTAATTTTCAAATTTGGAATAATATTTCAGGATGGTCCTGGAAAAGATAATAAGTTATTTTATTTGATAAAATAATATATTAAGCCTAAACCCGGAGTCAAGCAAATAGTAGAGTATGATCTTTGGAAGATCATGTAATGATAACTTAAGTGCTTAATCCATTAAGCTTGTCCCAGTAGACTCCTTAATTTCGAAATCAGAACTAAGTATTAGATCCTTAAAGTATGATACTGAAATTGAAGGATCTTCATAAATCTATACTTAGATTTTAGAAGTACTAAAATTGCAATAAATAATTCTTGGAGAATGAATGACTATTCTCAAGGAGATAAAGTCAAAGTTTGCAATTAGGCAAGTAGCGCTAGTCGCACCTTACTTCGATATTCTAGAAGGCCAAGGCTTGGCCAAAGGCTTCTGGAGTGTTGAAACTGGCAAAGGCAAAATCATTATAATCTTCTGGGAAGATAAATGACATGTCCCAAAATGTCTGCCTAAATTGTGGCAAACGGGATCGCGGAAGCGTGACTGCCTTTTGGACAAAGTAGACATGAAGGAATTGAAGACGAGCAAGGCTCAGACTTCAAATATGTTTGTCAACATTATGTTCACTACTAGTATTAAAATTAGATTTTAAATACTTAGTGTGGTACATAAATATATATTGATGTACATAATCTGTTTTGAACAGGATAATGACATCAATTGAGATTCATCTGCGATTTGGAAACATGACGACTGTCGCTGTTTTAAACCGTAGATACCTAAGTTTAGGAACTATCCTCGGGTGTGTACCTAAGTTTGGAAACTGTCATAATGTAACTAGTTTGACTAGATATATTATCTCCATATCAGTGTTTAATCCGTTGCGGATTGACCTTTATATTCTAGAACACTAAAATGTTTCATTATATAAAGATGATATTGAGATAAACACATTAGATGTGAATAACAGAATTTATATTTTGAATATAATAAAATCTCAAATATATATTATGACAAATAATAGCTCAACTGATTTGATCAGATGAAAATTAATTGTGGCATTGATGTCTGGGACACAATTAACCAAGACTCGTATCTCCGTACTTTTGAAGTGTGGGTACTGGACTAATTTGATTCAATTGAATAAAGTCTACGAATCTAGTTTATTGGGCAAAATGTCTAAACCAATTTACTTGGTAAAAGTGTAAATGCCATCGATCTGATAGCCCTAGTTCATAGTGAAGCAATCGGGCCGATGTCTAGCTAGGCTAGATGTGTATATGAATATTTCGTGACCAATACGGATGTGGCATCGCGTAATGGTTGTGTGTTTCTTTTGAAGAACACAAACCGAAAACTTTTAAGTTTCGACACGAAATGGACAAACAGATCGGCTAAAGTATTAAACCGTCACGGTAAGACCGTAATGAAAATACTTAAGCAATAAGTTTCTAATATACTTGAAAGAGTATAGTATTCTTTCAATGAGGACTCCTGCCGGAACACGTCAAGTTGACGGTGTGTCCGAACTGAGTAACCGAATTATGTTAGACATGATTAAGGTTAATAATGAGTCGCTCTGAGCTACCATTTCCTTCAACGGATAAGCTTTATACAGTGCAAGAACGTATTTAGAATAAGGTTCCATTAAAATCTGTTTGACAGATATCATATTAGATATGAACGGGAAAGAAACCGCGGTTTCACATTCCTGATAATGGGTGTGCTAGGCATATGTTTGGATGATACCAAACTAGAACCCAAATTGGATAAGTGCCAATTGTATGTTATCATAGAGATACCATAAGTATTGTACTT
This sequence comes from Zanthoxylum bungeanum, assembly GCA_019454045.1. Taxonomy (NCBI): domain Eukaryota; kingdom Viridiplantae; phylum Streptophyta; class Magnoliopsida; order Sapindales; family Rutaceae; genus Zanthoxylum; species Zanthoxylum bungeanum. Next base: position 40,609 of record SKCR01031915.1, read on the forward strand.
ATACATCTCACTAGAGAACAATGATTATTGCTCACCATGCGGATTTCCTAAGACGAAATTACCGATATGCCAGTGGTAAGTGGGAGGATAGTCAAACTCGATGAAAATCGGAGTAATACTGTTCAAGGCACCGATTCCTAATGGACACAATAGTTCATCAAGGATGAAACTATTACATTAATCTTCGTTACACAAGAACGCGTAGGTCGGAGAGAGTCAGAAAACAACATGGGTATGGGTTCTGATCTCGCATCATAAAGATGTCTATCTTATTGATGTATTACCAACTGACTATGTTTGAGGAAGTGATACAAGGTATCGACTCCCTATTATGGCAAAGTGCCATGAGTCCGAATGGATTCCATGTATATCAACATGTTTAGACTAGTTGATGTACCACAAGGCATTGTGCCTATTGATACTTATAAGTCTTCAAGGAAGATATACATGGAAGGCAACATACCAACGTATAAAGCTAGACTTTTAATGGAAAGGTATCGTTATCAACATTGTGTTGATTATGATTCAACCTTTTACCTGTTGCCACGGTAAATCCATTGGATAAGCTTGCTAAAGCTGCGTATTTCATTTATGAATATGTCAGCTTAACGGGAAAATCGCTTTCCTTAAACGGAAACTTTGGAGCATGTTTATAACATCCTGTCGATTTTGTCGTACCAAAACTAGCAAACAAGGTTGTGGGTTATTCGATCCTGGGTGGATTGAAGCAAGCATAGGTTCTAGGAAATGTCGTTTTGATGTGATCATAATGGTATATGATTTAATTCAAACGAAATGATTCTTGTGTATATAAGGAGGTTATTGGGAGCACACTGACAGTGGCTGTCCTATAAATAATGATAAATATGTCATTTCTTGGAAATGATATCCCATAAAATACAATCGGTGAAGCTTTGGCTTTCGAGAAAACTCTCTGAGAAACTCGTACATTGGAAAATGTACATGACCTGGTGTCTCATACGCTTTGAGCATATGGATTCACAAACAGGCCAATCGAGTGATAGTCACTGGATGATGTTAAGAACATCCGTTAGTATCTTAGGGAACTAAGGATGCTGTCTTAGTCTATGGAGATGGAGAACTTGAAGTGACTGGGATCACTATAGCAAGTTTCCTAACCGATAAAGACGACTAAAACTCGCAAACAGTACTATACAGTTTGAATAATGGTATAGTGAGCTGGAAATCTTCCAAGCAAGATACTGTTACCGAATAAACAACAAATGCGGGTAATTGCTGTAGCTGAAGCGGCAATAGAAGCCTTCTGGGTCGATAAACAAATCTAATTAGTTTAGATATAATTCTGTTAGCTGCTGAGCTAGGCGTCAGCACAGGCTAAAGAATTAATGGTCTCATCAACGATCCAGATACATACTTCGATATTCATCTGATTCGTTCGGATCATACATCGTGGCGATGTGATGATCGAATAAATCGCATCAGATGATAGTCATACAAATCCGCTGACGAAAGCCTTTTCTCAGCAGTTTGAGCCAACCGTACATAGTTCGGGTGTCAAGCACTCGAGTGACTGGTTATAGGCCAAGTGGGAGATTGTTGGACAATTATGACCCATAGCGTCACTATTTGTACTGATCATGGTGTTATTGTACAAATTAACTATGTGACAAAGGAGATTGCACTCTTATCATTTGTGATTAGATCACCTAGATGTATAAATGATGAGAGGTCCATATGATTTGTTCCTGGACGGAGAATGATATAAGACATATCAGTCCACGAAGGATAAATCATTAAATATCCCTAGTCAGAGTATTATCGAGATTGGACATCGATAAATACATAAAAGGCTAGTATTACACTTGTGCGTGTTGTGAGGACACAACGACATAGTTCTCATATATTTGGGTATATGATACTCATGCAAGTGTAATAGGAGTTTGTTTTACCGATGGTACGGGAAACAGCTTCGCTCTGGATAAGACCCCCTCGGAATTCCATTGGTAGTATGACTATGTGTCTATGGAAGTCTGAAATCAGGGTAGGTGTATTTGGTCTTAACCTGAGACTTGCACCGCTAATACATACGACAATCAATATACTTTGGTTGAAGTCGTCCAGGGCTTTAACCAGTTTCTTTGTACGCCGATTCTGGGTATATCGAGAATCGTAGTGTGTTGGGTGTGATGTCAAGATGGAAGTGTCACTCCAGTCATATGGAGATGATGGTCACGTAGGATACGGGACTGGTTCTCTTAAATGCTGCAGCTATCGGGATAAAATGACATGGTCATGTTTATCTAATTATAGAGACTAGTCCCAGACATCCGACATGTGCTTCGTACGGAGCAGACACAATTCCAGCCCCAGGCCTAACACGTGATCATTCGATACTGGACAGAAATACGCAATACTACAGTATACTACGCTTGATACAGATCCTTTATTCCTGTAAGAATGTTTCGAGAGAATTGGGGAGGCATGTCGCTTTGCTAGAGGCCAACCTTGTCTTGTAATTCGGCATAAACGTAGTACGAGGTACTTATGTGTTCGGATAGTCCGACGACCGAATTTACTGCCAACATATCCGGGGATCTTATGGGTCGCTTCCCAAAGATTCACCGATGACGTATAACTCGCACTCTATATTAATCTGGGATTAACTAGAAGAGAGAGAAAATTATATGGGATTAATTGCGAGATATTTTATCTGGGTAAAATATCAATTAAAAGAGAGATAACGATTAATTTGGAATAATTGATTAATTAATATATTTGATATATTAAACGAAATTGGATTTCAACGCGGAATTAAATTTAGATTTTAATTCGGGCGAGCGAATTAATTTAAAATTAATTCGTTAGCGATGTGAATAGTGACTTCGCTAGGCGTAATCATTTAATTACGACGCAACAAAAATTCGTTAATTTGGAATTAGTGAACCCGAGCCCGAGATTATTTGCGAGCGCATTCGCATTTCGAATTCGAGTGCGGCACGTCAAATCAAACGTCAAATCGTTAGTCGCATCAAGCGTCAAATCACTTGTCACTTTGAGTGATGTGACTTGACAAGCTTTGATTGATGTGATTGAGTGATTGAATGATGTGAGTGGTTATGCTTTAATGGTTTGACTTTAAAAGCCAAATTCACATGAAATGCATGTGAAATTCAAATGAGTGTATTTAATACACAAATTTGGTAACACATCATACATTCTCTCTTCCTCTATACTCTCTCATGTTCATGCCCAAAAGGGGCAAAAAACTTTATGGTTTCTGTCAAGAAACCGTGAGTTAGGGGAGCAAGAGTGATGGTTTTGCAGCAAAATCATCAAGTGCTAGCACAGTTACGAGACATGCGAAGGTGATAGGGAAGTCCACCCATTAGCTGGGAACCATTCGACAATGCTTGGAGCTTCACGAAGGACCAAAAATGAAGCCAAAACAGTGAGCACAAATCTGCAGTTCACGCCAAACCAGTGATCAGTTTTTTGAGTTTCGTTGCTTGCCGCGTCGCTCAACCGATTGATGTAAGTATTCCGCAAACTTCTCGATTGTTATTCGCACATTATTTCATGCTTATAATCGATCTTGGGACCTTAATGGAAACCAACAAGAGAGTACGAAGTAGACCGCGGGGAATAAACCGGAGAATAAAGGAGTCGCCACCCAGCGTGATCTGTGAAAGATTTAAGGCCGCACTCACCCATTGCGAGGGAAAATCTTAAACCGTTGGGTTCCGAATGGTCCATTACTTATGCCAATATAATGGACTGGTTCACACAATGGTATTACCAAGTCTTGATGCAATTCATACATAAAAGCGAATAAAAATGTAATAATATACCCAAACAAAAGAACAATCACATTAACATAGTTCCAAAAGCATATTAAATTAAGAAATAAGAGATGCGATAACGGAAATCATAATAAATAATCAAAAGCAAGAAAAGTGTCAATAAATAAATGGCAAACAAAAAATGGGGTTAATCAGGCATATATGAGTATTTTCCAAGTGGCACGTGGAGTTGTATCCCAAGTACAGACCACACTACCGTCCATTCGGATTCGGCTACGGAATTTACGTCTGGGTTTCTATCCGATATACCATAAGGGATAATAACACACATAATTATCAATGCAATGTAAGTGGACATAAAAAAAATATAACCATGCATATGCGGATAATCACCAACATGAACAAATAAAATAAAGACGCAATAATAAAATAATGATAATTAGACAAAAAGATAAATAACAAAATAAATGCGAAATAATAAAATAACAATGAAAGTGAATAAATAAAAAGATAAATAACGAAATGCCAAAGAAACAAAATGTGACCAGAATTTTGGCCGTCTCTGATGTAGGACTTCGTATACCCGGATGGACGTATTTCACGTCCAGCCAGGCACGCAGCGTCTGGAACTATAAAAATAAATATGGTAAGGGTGCCCTCGGGTCTTACCTTTTAAGTTGGTTTGTCGGAAGTGCGTTAGGCTGTCGCTGGAAGGATTGCTGGTTCATTGTTTCTGCTTACTGTTTCGCTATTTCTGCTAATTATTTTGCTGTTTTCTGGTTGTTATTTTGTTGTTTTCTGTTTACTGTTTTGGTTGTTTTTTGGTTGTTATTTTTGGTTGTTTTTGGCTGCTGTTTTAGTTTTTTTTTTGGCTGTTGTTTTTGGGTTGCTGTTTCACGGCTTTGGGGCTGCTGTTTTTTGGTTGTTTTGGGGCTATTTTGGTTGTTTTCTTCTCGATTTTTTGTTATTTTCTTCTCGGTTTTTTTGCTGTATTCTTATTGGTTGTTTTTGCTTTCAATGGTGCTTTTTTTCTTTTTGGTGGTCTCGATGATGGGTTGCTCGCTGGTTTGGTTATTTTGATTTCGGTTATGGGTTGCTGTGTCGGTGATTGGTATACTGTTTCAATGATTGGTTGTTTTTGGGTGGCTCACTGTTTTTCAATTTTCTTGTTGTTTTTGTTTTTTTTTGGTCGTTGGTTTCAGTTATGGTTGATCAAGAAGAATGAGAGAGTCTAAGGTTTGTTGTTGCCGTCCAAGTTGAAGAAGAGAGGCGTCCTCTTGTGTCAAGATTTAGTCTCTTTTTATAATGATTTGAAGGGATCTCTAAATAGGGAAATAAATCACATTTATTCGAGGAATATCTTACCAAAATTATTTTTGGAATACAATCTCATAAATTTGGTGATGGAGATCTCAAATCTTGTTAATTGGTAAGGATTGGATTTAAAATCTTGTTAAATTAGAAAGTGGTTTGAGGGGATTTTTGCATGTAGATTGCATGGGGTTTTTTTTCTTTGGCGTGCATGGTGTCTTTTTGGGCTTCATAGGTCGATTCATGGGTTGCAGGGGTTTTGTGCGTGTGGATGGATTTTGGGCCGTGTGGATTGGGCTTGCATGGTGGGTCATAGGCTAAAGTTTGAAACATAAACTAACTGAGCGAATCCGAGGCTGGCTAGTGAGTCCGAATCGGATGAGGTGCTAATTTTAAGAGGTTTTCCTTCCTTCCGGCATTCATTTTTTGTAACTTCCGTAACTTTTCAGGTAGTGCCTCCATACGAGGCTCATCATTGGGCTCATACAAAAATGCAATGTCTACACCAGCCTTTATCTTTCAATGATGGATTGGAACCGAGGTATCCGAGGTTTAACTTTAGCATAGGAGATAACGAGTTTGTGTACCCCATATTAGTGCATGAGCTAAGCCAAACCTATGACAAATATTGACTCACCACGAGTGCGGGAGAGATAAGGTTGGAAGGATATGTGCTGAGTGAAGTAATGATGCATTTCATGCATCATACAGCTATCATAGTAGAACATTAGGTTATGGAGAAAGGAAAGCTAGTTATGAAGTCGATCATGGGTAGCACAGAAATGGCCAACAATGAGAGCTCCCAAGTGGATCAACTTGAAAGCATTGTGAATAAATTAACAGAATAACTATAGACCCTGATCAGTGTTATGACCCACCAAACAACAATCCAAAAAAGGTGTGAGAAGCGCAAAAGTAAGATTGAGGAAGGCCTCATTCTAGATGATGAGGAAGACATGACATAATACGCGATAGAAAAAATGGCCAAGTCATAAGCAGGGGCTGAGCTACAGAGGCTGAAGGAAACATAAAGATGGTGGCTCAGAAAATGAATGAAAAACATGATGACCTATTGGACTATAAGGCCATGGAATTCAAGTAAATATTGCCCACCCAGTTTAGGATGCCCGAAATGGCAAAGTTCAATGGAAGTAGAGACTATAAGATTTATTTATGACATTATGTCTCTTTGATGAGTTCAGGTGGGTTATCCCAACATCAAATGCAGAAGATGTTTGGGATATCATTGGAAAGAGCACCAGTAATGTGGTATCATAATCTTGAGCAGAAAGTTAAAGACGTCTGAAGGACCTTGGCAGAACCCTTCTTGAACCAATACGTCACAGATATGGAGATAGATATGTCACTCTATGACTTGAAGAATACCAAAAAAAACCCGACGAGAATTTCAAAGACTATGTAGACTACTGGAGAAACCAATTTTTGAAGATACAGACGCGACCCTCGAAAAAAGATTATATCAAGATGATAGTCAAAGGTATTAAACCTTTCATTTATAACAAGTTGAGAAGAATGACCTCTATGAATTCAGACTTCTGACAGCTAAAGGAGACAGTTATGAATATAGAGGAGAAGGAAGCCGAAAACATAAAATATTACAGCCAAAATAAGAGAACTTTAAAAGTACCTTCAGGAACAAAACCCACTCCCGCCGAAGTCGCTGCCATTCGCAACTGTCGATTTTCTAAACTTGGCAAACCTCTATCAAAGGTATTTGAAAATTTACAAGAACATGGCATGTTGAAACCCCTAGATCCCAGACCACTACAAAACCTGATACCTCACAACTTTAACATAGACATGTATTGCCATTTCCACCAACAAAAATGACACAACACCGACAATTGTAACCGCATCAGATATGAGATCCAAGACCTAATCGATAGCCATAAAATACCCGACCCCAAAAGCACCAACCCAATACCAATAGAAATCCATTATCTGACCATAATGTCGTCCCACCACCACAAACCTCTATGATAAACTATGGCTTACTCGGAAATGCGTTTTACAAACCTTCCACCAATAGGCCCGTGTCATGGGAATATGGGACAGTAGCGACAACAAAGTAGAATAATGTAATGGGTTTTGGGAAAGTTTATCCGGCATTGACGATGAAAAAATTATGGAAATTGCTAGAAGAAACAGGTTCTACAATGACGCTGCCAAACAAAGCAAAGGAATAGAAGAATGAGGGAAAGAAAGGGAGGAAAAAAAGGGAAGATAGCACAGTTCTCCAGCACCTCGAGACCAATTCAGTATATGGAAGTTGTTATGTTCTTTTCAAGAATATAGGAAGGCCTTGGTAGAAGCCCTAAGAAAGATAATGGTACCGGCAGACGCAGACCCTACAAAAGTCATTCAATCTGCCTATGGAGAGAAGAAACAAGTAATCACTTTCTCTGAAGAGGAACTCCTAATGCAAAATTTTTATCAAGCGCTCAAAGCCCAAGTCACGCTCAAAGACCGAACGAGCAATGAAAGAAACCCTTGTCGACAAGATAGCGGGTCGATCCATTTCTGATGGTCGAGACCTTAAATAAGCACCCCGACGGAAACATGATGATGGGTTCTAAAACATGAAAATATAAGTCAAGTGTCGACAAGAAAACATATAATCATTATGCAAAGTCATTAACAAATAAAACTCGATCAAATCGACATTATTAAAACATGAATCCCTTAAAACATAAGTAAGGAAAAGAAAACATAAAATAAGGCATCTACTCACAGTGATAGGCTACAAAACATTACTAAGAGGTGGGTGATGATCGAGCTAACGATCTACGATAAGATAAAAATGGTTAATATTCTTGACATGATCTTTCAAGGTAAAGCAAATACATTATATGTTGAAAATAGATAAAGCGTGCTACTATAATTCACTATAATTCTTATATACCATTAAAAACTATAGTAAGCTTTCTAGTTATCATTTAAACATCCCGTTCAATTTCTATAGCCGATGTCAAGTTATCGAAGCATACAATCACTACAAGAAAAATGACTTTTAGTGGGGAAATTTTTCGCCACTAAAAGTCATTAATATCGCCACTAATTCGCCCCTAAAAATGCGTCACAAAAGATTTTATTGGCTAAATAAATTTTCGCCACTAAAGATAAGACTTTAGTGGGGAAATAAATTCGCCACCAAAGAGTTCAGAATTCGCCCTTTAGTGACGAAATGATTTTTCCCCACTAAAGGTATTAGTGGCAAAATTTATTTCCCACTAAAAGTATTATTTTTTAAAAATGTAATAAAATAAATATTTCCTAAATTTTTAATATACCATATGATATTTTGTATTGTAAAGGTTTACAATAGATACATTTTGATATATTAATTTAATGATCATATACATGAATATATTTAAATAGAATATTTGTATTTACAAATAAAAAATATATATACTATTATAATATTAAAACAGACAAATGATCAACAAATTACAACTCAAAAATCAAAAACTATTATTGATCCCGTCTTATTTATAAAATTACATTTTATATCCAAACTATAAAATTGATAAGTCTCTTCAACAGTTTGTGATGGCATGAACCGATGGCTGTTGCTCCGCACAAGCTGCAACATCAACACCATATTTAAAAATCAAATGACTCTTGAACCAAAGTTTATACTAATAAGTAACAACATATTAAATAAAATATAATTTGATTGAAGGGAAGGAAAAAATGAGTGAAGAAAATGATAGAATGGGAATATACATTTCCTCACTTTATATTATATTAGCATTAATCGGAACTAATCATGAATTGCATGAGTTGCCTTTTCCATCTGTCAGTTTAGAAATAACCTGCAACAAGAATATTAAACCTTCAGATTATGTCGATGAGAAATGGCAATTAGAATTTATAAAAGCTCACTAAAGAATCTTTGGCACAAGATATAATCCACTGCCAAGCATTTATAATGCTTCAAACATGCCATGACAAATTCTAGAGGTTTGTCCAAGATCACAACAATTTTTATTGTTTGTCAAGATCGTTTACTCATTTACGAACATTTAGAGCACAAAGCATTAGGTGCATTTTTATAAAGACTATATTATAAAAGAAGACAAGGAAGACAAAAAGGCAACATCTTACAGTGCTATGAGAAAAGTAATACCAATTGGGACAAATTCAATAACACATTCTCTCACCTTCCAAGAGTTCCAATCCATTTCAGCTGTTAGGGCATTAGTTATATCACCCTGCACTTGAATAGCACCTTCAATTGATGCTATGGGCTGCAAATTAACAGCCACAATATGCGGACATATTTGTTAAGGACCGCTACACCTTCAAAACAAAAAGAAGTAAAGTTGACATAAGCTTCCGGAAGTGTAAAGAGAGTTGTAGCACTCACCTCCCTCATCTCGCAGATCCGAGCTAAGGTACAAACTACTTAACAAGAAAAATGAGCTTAAACTCAAAGCAAGTAAAATAAACAAAACAAAACATTAAGAAATTTAGAAAAAAAAAATGAAAATGGTTGATAGAACAGAGACGTAAGATTTAACCCAAATGAAAAATAAACAAACAAAAAAAATTCAACCAATAATTAAAGTAAACATAATAAAAAATAAACCCACGTCATAAAAACATATATCTATTTAGATTACCTATCGTAACTTAGCAACTAAGTCACTAACCATCTTGATTTACAAGAAATCGGAACAACAGTTCCTCATGGTTTTGACTAATCTAATAATATCCAAGTCTACTAACATTCTAGAACCTATTCTAGAAATTCGCAACCATAAGTGAAGTCAGAAAACATATTCTAATAATATGCATGCAGTGGATTAGAAGTTTAATTCTATTAAAAATATAGAATAAGGAAAACACAAAAGCAGCAATTTCCATAATATTACTCATTGCTTTAGTTATCGGTTTTTAACTCACCAGTGTCTCCAACTACTTTACGTAATACCGTAATCCCCAACAAAAAATGGGAATTCAATAATTAAATCGAATTCCATAGTGAGAGGTGGACCCCATGAATATATTTCGACTCACAGCTTTGACACGATCTCGCATACGTATATTCATTAGGTAGACAACTCATTGTCAATCACACTCACTGTGACTCTTGATTTTGCTCCTGACCATTTCTCGTTATGACAGCTTTGGCACGTTCATAAGGAGGCATATCGAGGCGTATCAAGGCTTCACTTGCCAATGACAAACTCAAGCTACCGATGTAGTCATGACAGCTTTGGCACGTTCAGGATTTCCACTTTCACTTAAATTTGTCTAGTATCAAATTTACATCCGACATCGATAGAATTCTATCAACTACACCCTCACTGTTTTGGCATGATCCCATATGCAGTCATAGAAAGATACCCATAAACCGTATTGACAAGACGGACCAACAAACATGCATCCAATACATGTCACTTTACTGCCTTATTTAAGCGGGGATATTCCTCAAGAAAGCATTACTCTACATCAAATCAGAATATAATCTAGATCAATTTCTAAACAATTCAATTCTACCTTAGAAAATATAACTTAACTTAACCATTAAATTTCTGTTACGTTTCCCATTAGCATAGAACTAAAAGTCAAGAAACATCTAAATTACATGCATGCGCAAACATCAAAATTGGATTATATATCATATATCAAGCATGACAAATATAATGGATGAAGGATCATACATGCTCTGATACCATTTTTGATGGGGTTTTGATGCAGGTGCAATGAAAGCTCGCAGTTCGGGTGAAAACGTAATCTTAAAAATTTTTAAATCACCGAATAAATTATTCAATATCCAATATGAGTAATTCATTCATATTCCACCTAAACATATTTATTCGATATCAAATAATGACATAAATAGGTTAGAAATATCGTGAAACTTTTACGAAAATATTTTTCCGCAAAATGGCATAAAACATGTTTTTATCCGAACTGACAAACCAATACACATGAGGGCTGCCCAGATCAGCCCTAATAGTACTTAGACAGTTCCTGGGCTGTCTGAACAGTGACCAATTCACTGTTTGGGTAGTCGTGACCCAGTTGGCTCAAAAGTCACCCGGTAGCGCCTTTTTCGCATATTTCAACTCCGAAATAGTTCATGGAAACTGTTCCAATGTCTAAAACACATCCAATACATTTATACAACATACTTTTCATCACCAAAATCATAGAATTTCCAGATCTGATTTTGAAAAAAAAAATATCATTTTTCATGCTATAGATCCAATTTTCTCAACATAAATCACATAATCACAACACCAATCCAAGCCACCACTAATGAAGCACCCAAGAACAATTCTAGGCATTACAAGAGTGGTCATAACACTCTAGAATGGCAACATATCATCAAATGATCAAATTGAACAAATATTATAGTAATATCTTTCAATACTACTTCACACATGCACCAAGCCTTCCATTCCATCTTCCAAATAAAAAACACCCAAATTCTTAAGAAAGGAAGAAACCCTAGAACCACTCTAGATGCCCCAGAATAGGAAACATGCCTTCTAAGCTTAGGGATATTGAGGATTACCTTTAATATCTTAATTTCCTTAAACTATTTCTTGATTTTCTTCACTTTTATTCCTTAAATCATCAAGCAAATTTGGAGAGTATTTGGAAGATGTATATTCGGCCATAGCTTCCCCTTGTAGGGAAAAGAAAAATTTTCACTTTAAAAACTTATAATTACCGACTTTTAGGGGTAATTTGGTCAATTTTCTTATTTAATTTAATTAAATAAAATCAAGCCGTATGTTAGCAAATCAAATTTGCACACCTTAAGCTTAATTAAAATATGCCACATGTAACCAATAATAATTAATCATTTTTCATAACAATTATGAAAACGAATATAATTTAATTATTCAAATATTTAACATTTAAATATCTAAATAATTAATTAATATAATTACTAATCCATATGTATTTTATTTATATTAAAAAAAATACGAATAGAAGTGACATGTGTCAAAATCTCACTTGACAATTAATTAATGTGTATCTAATCAAATTATGTATTAAATACAAATACACAATAATTACAATTGACCAAAAAATGCCCCTATGCATGTGTTTTCATTTAACCGTTTAAACGATTCGAATTAACTCATTTAATTCGATTTAATATTATGAATAATTTGTATTATTCATAACGCGTTGCCCAAGTGCTCAACGAGTACACTTCATACTGTAGGACTCTCAAAGTTTAGGTTTATCCGTCACGAAATCCAATTTCGTGTCCATAATTCACCCATTCATGAATTATGACGGCCAAGGATAATCTCGCTAAAATATGCGAGTCGATGTCATTGTATACGTATAATCTCTCCGTCACAGGCTATCCATATTATACCTGAGATATAAATAAGAACGTCAAATCCTTATGGTATAATATAGTCGACTTTCAAATTTATGATCTTTAAATAATACTACTCGGAAATCACTTCCGAAGTTATACCACGACCATGGATTTACTAGATCGCAAACACGTGTATGATACCTATGCCCTGTACACAGGACTGACGGATTATATCTTATACGTACTGGATATCATTAGCATCAGTCCACACCCAATGAACATGTGGAGGTCTGATCTAAATAGATCGGTGATGTGATTGCCATCAAAGTGTGGATGATAACTTATATATCCACTGTGGTATCTCAAGTCGAAGGACCATTATGCTCGCTCAACTTGAGAAGATTCCTATTGACGTTGGTGTACCATATATTAGGAAATCTTCAGTGAGTCATTCAGTGTTTATCAAATAAACACCTACATGTCTATACGAGTCTTCCGAGACTCATGGTTCATTGAGATAAACCATCAGACCAAGTCACGATATACGACATGTACTGGTCTCAGTGAATTTTACTAACCACCCGTGTTAGTAAATCTTGACTAGGAACTTTATTTAAGGATATACAACTTATAGTGATGCTACCCAATGTCAATTACAAACTACGTTGCAACTGCGCACTACATTGTAAACCCTAGGGTCTTTGTCTAATATACACGTATCACTAAATCAGATTTAGTTTCAATCTAATCATAATTAGATATCTAATCGTAATTAGATCGAATATATATATAAAAGACAAGAGGTGCTACTATTAAATAAGAAATATTATGGAAAAATGCAATGTTCGTATTCATGAATCGGACATAAATACGATCTGGATTGACACTTCGAGCACTAACCCTAACACTTTTAACATCTGAGATCCGAGCAATTAAGTCTTTAGGGGTGTCTTAACACATAGTGCCCTAAAGCCAACTGGTTTGAGAGTCACTGGTCCAAAGCTCACTACAAGGATTAAAGATGTTATAAAAAAAATTGTACATAAAAATCCATTGCCAAAAATGTGTGAATTATGATATAACTTTAAGATAAAAATATTACTTTCTTTTCAACTGCACTTATGAATATTGTGGGCACAATGAATTGATTAATACCTTGTTAGTTGTGTATATGGAGAATGGTAAAAAAAAGTATAGGAGAATTTACTTATTTAATAATTTAGAAAGAAAGAAAACAACTATTAACTTGGATAAGAATTTCACTTGTTTAGTTACTAACTTGTTTATCTTTTTATTTTATTTTGTGTGATTGATTGTACATTTGACTGACGTTGTGGGTATCGTTATTGTAAGCCCTCACGAGACTACAACTCGTCCACTAGGATACCTAGGGGGTGTAAAGGCTTGTTGCATACGATAAATGCAACTGTGATCCCTACGAAAGTAGCCTAGGTTAATTTTATTTTAAAGTTGTTTATTTCATTTTGTTTTGTTTTGTTTGCTCGAGGACTAGCAAAATATTAGGTTTGGGGGTGTGATGAGCGGAAAATATAACAATATTTATTGCCTCTTTTACTTAATATTTTTTTTATAGTTTCTCGAGTTTTATGAATTTTTTGATGTGTTTGTGTTTATTTTGTAGATAAATAAAATATCGGGATTCAATGGACTCAAATCGGGCTAAAACGGTGAAAAACAGATGAAAAATGGTAAAATGAGAAATTTACTATTCACACATCGCGACGCCCAACCCTCAATGTGTCGCGACGCCATGACAATAATTCATCTGCTGACACGTGTCATCACTTGCATCATCATTGTATCATCAATTGCGTCAAAATTGCGTCATCACTGTAGCTAGCGTCACGATGCCAAGACTTTTGCATCGCGACACCGATACAATAATAGAGCTGCTATTTACTGTAGCAGTCGTGGCGACACAGAAGACTTGGCGCGTCACTACGCGAGCCGTTTTTGAAGCTAATCGGTGGTAAGCACACACATTACGCAAGCACACGTATCGCTCAGTAGTATAAAATGTATCGATCCCACGAAAACTTAATACCAAAGCTATAAATTTATGAAGCTAAATATCTACGAGTATCTAATTGATTGATTGTTGGTTGGATGGTGATTTTTATCTAAAACAAGTAATTAAAACAATGTGAAAGTGAATTTAAGGAAAAATCAATATTATAAAGCTATATAGGGTTGTGAATCCTTCCAATATCTTTTAAAGATGAAGTGATTATCTCATGTGTAGACACTGCATTTTTGCATGAAGCCCAATGATGAGCCTCATTTGGAGGCACTTCCTGAAAAATTACGGAAGTCGCGGGAAATGAATGCCGGAAGGAAAAACTCCAAAATTAGCACCTCACTAGATTCAGACTCACTAACCCGTCGCAGATTCGCTCAGTCTGTTTCTGTTTCAAACCCCAACTTCGGCCCAAATTCATCCACACACACAAAGCCCATCCAAAGCCCACACGCCCAAGCCTTCCCAAATAAAAGAAATCCCATGCAAAACACATGTCAAAAATCCTCAAACACCTTCCGATTTAACAAGATTGTGAATCCCATCCTCACCAAAATTAGGAGATTGTGTTCCCTAAATAAATTAAGAAAATTTATCTCATATTTTCTTGATTTATTTCCTTACTTAGGAGATCCCTTGTCACTATAAATTGAAGACCAAATCACCAAGAGAAACCCTAGGCTTCACACGGCAAGACAAACAAAAAAAACCAATACTCTCTCTCTCAACCACACAACGGCTTCACACCACAAACCTAGACACCACTCACACGGCAATAACCAAAACAAAAAAAAACCTAAACCCTCTTCTTTCTCCTCACCAGCCGAAACACACAAGCAAAGAAACCCAAATCAACACAATAACATAAGCCAAACAAACAGCCCCCACCAAAAGCAATAAAAACAACAAACAGCACAATAAGCCAAGACAAATAACCCTTAGCCGAAACCATCACAAACAAAAACAAACAACCACTAAACAACAGCCTTTCACCAAAACACTAAAATAGCGCCCCCCACCAAAAGCAATAACAAACAACAAATAGCCAAAACCAAAAAAGACACCAAAAAACCCTTAGCTGATACACACACTCACATAAGGCAATAACACAGACGGCAAAAACAAACAGAAATCCTAAGCTTCTTTTCTCTTCTTTTGAACGACAATTTGAGAATAATCAAACAAAAAAAAAAAAGACTAAAACAGTGGGCAGCACGTGAAAAACATTGAAGTGGCGTGAACAAGCAAAACAAGTAGTGGGCAGCATGTGAACAACCAAAAGTAGCGTGAACCAAAATAACAAAGCCAAAACCGTGAAGCCAAAGACACCAAAAATAGTCCCTAAAATAACAAAAAACAGTTCACAAAACAGCCCAAACAATAGTCCCTAAAACAACCAAACAACAGCCCTTACAATCACCGGAAAACAGTCCAGAAAACTGTTGGACAATTATCACCCATAATATCACTATTTGTAAAAGACATTGTGGTTTTTGTACAAATAACTGCGTGACAATTGAAATTGCTATTTTATCATTTTGTAATTTGATTACTTGAATATATAAATGATAAAAGTCCTTAAGATTAGTTCCAGATTAATAAGATATGAGACTATATCAATCCATAAAGGTTTAATAATTAAATATTCCTAGTCGTAGTATTATCGAGACTGGACATCGATAATGCATAATAGACTAGTATTGCACTTGTGTGTGTTACGAAAGCGTAACAACATAGTTCTCATATATTTAAGTATTGGATACTTATGTAAGTGTGATAGGAGGTTGTGCTTACCGATGGTACGGAAACAGCTTCGCTCTGGATAGACCCCTTAGAATCCCATTGGTAGTATGACTATGTGTCTATGGGAATCCGATTTAGGGTAGGTGTATTTGGTCTTAACCTCAGACTTGCATCGCTAATACTTGCGACAATCAATACACTTTGGTTTTGGTCATCCTGGACTTTAACAGGTTCTGTGTACGCCTCTTCTGGGTTTATTGAGAATCGTAGTGTATTGGGTGTGATGTCAAGATGGAAGTATCACTTCAGTCATATGCAGATGATGATCACGCATGGATACAAAACTGATTCTCTATTATGTTGCAACTATCGGGATAATATGACAAGGTCATGATTATCCGATTATAGAGACTAGTTGCTTGTGATCCGATATATGCTTCGTACGGGGCATACACTATTCCAGCCCCAGGCCTTGCATGTGACATCTGATACTGGATCGAAATACGCAATACTACGTATACTACGCCTGAAAAAGATTATATATTCCTTAAAGAATATTTCTGGAGAATTGGGTAGGCACGGTGTTTTGCTAGAAGCCAACCATGTCTTGTAAATCGATAAAAATGTGGTACCGGGTACGCACATTTCGGATAGTCCTGATGACCAGATTTACTGCCAACATATCCAGGGATCTCATGGTCCGCTTCCCGAAGATTCACCGATGACGTTTGACTCGAACATAATTAATATGGGATTAATTACATTACACGAGAATTTTCTGGGATAAAATTCGATAAGAAGAAAGAGAAACGATTAATTGGAATTAATCGATTAAAATAATATATTCGATATATTAACTGAATTAGATTTCATAACGGAATTAAATTGGATTTTAATTCGGGCGAACGAATTAATTTATAATTAATTCGCGAGCGAATTTTAATAGTAATTTTGCTAACCCGAGCCCGAAATGTGTTTACGGGCCCACTCGGATTTTCAATTAAAGTGGGGCCCACAAGTCACATCACAAATCACATCACTTGTCTATCAAGTGTGAAAGTTGAGTGATGGGAGTGGTTGGGACATTAAATGCAATTTTCCCTCCAAACATTTGCTTTAGCTTTTGGAAAAGCATACACCAAATTTGAGAGACTTTTGGGTATTGGTGTTTTTAGAAAAACAAAACACAAAATTGAAAAGCTATCTCCTCTCCCTGTTCTCTCATTGCCGGGACATTGCTCTCCTTAGTGAGATAATTTATTGCAAATTTTTCTTCATTGCTAGCACATTCAAAGATCAAACAAAGGTGATAGCGAAACATCCCTTGAGTTTGGAATCTCATTCACCAAGCTTGGAGCTCAACACACAATCATCAAAGAGGAACTTGGAGCACTTCAAATGAGGAAAAAGTTTTGAACTTTCCATCTACATCCAACCGAGCATTGTAAGTATTTTCCGCTACTTCTTTGCGTATTCACACATCTTTTATGCTTATTAGATCTTGGGATTGATCTTAGAGACCCAATAATGGTATCAGAGCCTATTTAAGTATGAAATTGATTAGGGTTTATATACTTGAATTGGGTATTTTTGCTTGGAGCATGATTTAATCAAATTGAGTGTTTAAGTATGCTTAGATAATGATAACTAAGAGTTATGCATGATTAATTTTATGAAATATTGATTAGATTAATTTTCCCCAAATTAATGGCTTGGCCGAAATTGATGAACCCTAATCTTATGATGATTTTGATTTCTTAGACCATTGGATGTGTTTTAAAATATTTGGATATTTGATTTATGATTTAATTGGATTGAAATCAAAATTAATGAAAAAATATCCATATTGTCGTGAGCCTTGGTAGCATGTTTAATGACTTGATTTGTTTTCAATAATGTTGACATGTATTGAAAATAATAAAGCATGATTAATTATGTAAATTGGTATTTGGAAATGTTAATTTGAATAATTAATTATGGCTATACACTTTATTAAATAAATTATGTATTTGGAATATTAGAATTTAAATAATTAGGCTTAATTTGGAATTGGCTAAATTGTTGTATTTGGGCCTAATGGGGTTGGTTGGGCGAAGTTGGTTTAGGACAATTGGATTGGATCAAAATTGGGCCTAAAACCATACCATTAATCCAAATATAATAAATGGTCCTTTAAAATAATTAATTGGGCCTAATGGGCCAAAATTAATTTTTTGGCAAATGGTGATTCCTTATTGGGCTTTGGTTGCCAAAGTCAATGCCTTAAGAAATTAATTGAAAGCCCATTGGACTTTAATTAATTAACAGTGGATGTTGATTGGGCTTTGAGACCCATTAAGATTAGATTTAGAATCTAAATCGTAAAGGCACATAAAAAACAGTATTTATTTAATTTGAATTAAATAAAAAATTAGTATTGAATACAAATTAAATGGATTTAAAATTGTAGTTCAATATAATTAGAGAATACGCACTTTGAGTACTTATTCTCAAACGAGTTGGACTCGCGCAAATCAAATCGTTGTTTGAACATTGGATGATCATTTAATTTAAAGATCAATTAATTGGATTAGATTGATTGAATAACATGCTTTGTGTGAATACATGGATGTATTGTATGAATAATGTATATCGGATGGATATTAGATGGATGAGGGAAATTTTGGAAATTATTGTAATAAATTTAGAATTTATTAAATTGGACCTGCGTGTCCAGCCTTTATCTCTCGATTCTTTGTAATTCGCTTCTCACCAATTCCCCTCAATGTAATGAGGTTTCTTTATTGTATTATGTAATTGGGTAGAAGTTAGAATGGTGCTAGCCAGGGAGAGGAAAGTGAGTGATTTGTTCTAGGAATAATTTGTGAGATATCCATCCGCATATCAATATTTTTATTTATCGCGCCTTATTATGCTTTTAGAATGCATGCTTAGGGTGTATGATGAGACCTAATCAAAGATAATTAATTGGTTGCCAATTACGCGAAAAACCCTAAATCGAATATTAAGCGTTTTCCTTCCATTGAATAGTTCTTTCTCAAGATCCAAGATTGGTATTGGTTTGTTGGCCAAAGTCAAGATCAATGTCCATCACAGATGTGTTTGAACCCTGAAAACTTTGTTCCATATCGCATGTCTTGGGCAAGTTGTGATTTGTTGGCCAAAGTCAAGGTCACTTCTTGTTCATCGACATGGATTACGAAGTTTTCCAAGGTTAATGGGTCCCGCTTAATTGGAATCATTAAGCTTGTTGAGCCAAAAGCAAGGCTTAGTTGATTTAGAGGAAAAGGTTAGAAAAATATATTGGCATATATTGGCATATATATTGTATATATATTTCGGACTTAGAGGTCCACCTACCGGATCTAGGAATTGGATGAGATCCAATTGATCTTAGAGATCTCCTAGTTAAATATCATACAGCTTGTTGGCCAAAGTCAAGGTTGTGTGTTATTTAACGGGATCCTAGCCCACTAGGAAACTAGGTTTCTCGAGTACTCAACAGAGGGTTAGAGGTTCGCCGAAAAATAGTGGGAGGCTAGTATTGAATTTGCAATTTCGTTTAAATACTTTCCAAATACGCGCTTTCAAATTATTTCGTCAATTATATATATTTATTAGTTGGACTAATATTTTATTATTTTTCTTATGATAGTTGGACTGTACCCAAATATCGTTAATTGAATAGTTTGACTATTGCAATTAAGATGGCTGGAAAGATCGGAGTTAGAGACATTATCATGGGGGAAAATGTCTTTAATGGCGCGAACTTTCCTAATTGGGATATGAACCTCAGAATTGTCCTGGGGGCTGAGAGGATGCTCTATGCGATAAAGAGACCTCTCGGGCCTAAGCCCGGAAATGAGCAGCCGCTTGAGCTTGATCTTTGGAAGATTCATAGCGATGATAACTCAACTACTCAATTCGTCATGCTCGCTGCGATTACCCATCGATTTCGTCGCCAAAACAAGAGATTGGATCCCTATAATATGATGGAAAAATTGAAGGACCTTCATCGATCTAACCTTAGATCTCAAATGTATGAATTTCAGAAGAAGCTCTTTTCGCTCTCGAATGTCAGATGGTACATCTGTTGAGCACCATGTGTCGTAGATGATTGCTGACATTGAACAGCTGGGTCAGCTAGGCATAACCTTTGAGGCTGAGACTTCTATAAATTTGATCTTGCAGTCTCTTCCTGACAATTGGAGTAGGTTCATCATGAACTATAATATGATGAACCAAGACCATACTCTTGGAGAGTTGATGTCAATGCTGCGTGAAGTAGAAAAAGAGCTATTGAAGGGCAAAAAGCGCGAGGCGCACTTCGCTTCAACATCTCAGTCTCCCAAGGCTTGGCTGAAGGCTACTAGAGGTGTAAAGAAGAAGAAGAAGAAGGGCAAGGCCAAATCGTCAAAGTCTTCTGGGAAGGCAAAAGACAAATCCCAAGATGTATGCCTGCAGTGTGCCAAACGGGGTCACTGGAAGCGTGACTGCTGTGAGTACAAGGCTCACATGAAGGAAATCAAAGCGGGCAAGACACCGGCTTCAGGTATGTTTATTATAGAAATAAACATGTCTACTTCTAGTTTTAAAAATTGGATTTTTAATTCTGGTTGTGGTACTCATATATGTACTGATGTGCAGGATCTGCAGATTAGCAGGAGACTGGCCTCAGGGGAGATTGATCTACGAGTTGGAAATGGGACCAGGGTCACTGTTTTGGCTGTAGGAACTGTCCTCGGGGCATGTACTAAACTTATCAGACTGTTATTATGTACCTAGTGTGACTAGGAATATTATATCTGTATCTTTATTAGCCCAATGTGGGTATACTTTTGTTTTTAGAAACACCGGATGTTTTATGTATAAAAATGATATGGAGATATGCAGTGCTGATGTGAATAATGGTCTTTATATTTTGAATATAAATCAATCTCAAACATATAATGTAACAAACAAAAGGCCTAAACTAAGTAACAAAGATGAAACTTATATGTGGCATTGTCGTCTGGGACACATTAACAAGACTCGCATATCCACACTTTCGAAGAGTGAGTACTTGGACGGATTTGATCCAAATTCTTATGACGTTTGTGAATATTGTTTATAAGGCAAAATTCCTAAAACACCTTTTAGCGGTAAATGTGCACATGCCACCAAACTGTTAGCCCTCATTCATAGTGACGTATATGGGCCCATGTCTAGCCAACTAGAGGTGGATATGAATACTTCGTAACCTTTACGGATGATGCATCACGTTATGGTTATGTGTATCTTATGAGACACAAGTCGGAAACCTTTGAGAAATTCAAATAGTTTCGATACGAAGTAGAAAAATAGACCGACAAAGGTATTAAAACGTTACGGTCGGACCGTGGTGGAGAATACTTGAGCAATGAGTTTCTAGATTACTTGAAAGAGTATGATATTCTTTCACAGTGTACTCTTCCCAGAACACCTCAATTGAACGGTGTGTTCAAACGGAGAAACCGAACTTTGTTAGACATGATAAGGTCGATGATGAGTCGCACTGAGCTACCTATTTCCTTATGGGGATATGCTTTGAACAGTGCAATATTTATTTTGAATAAGGTTCTGTCAAAGTCTGTTCAACAGACTCCGTATGAAATATGGACAGGAAAGAAACCGGGTTTCTCATTCCTGAAAATTTTGGGTTGCTGGGCATACGTTAAACGTTTGGATGGTTCCAAACTTGAACCCAAATCGGATAAGTGTCTATTTGTAGGTTATCCTAGGGAAACCAAAGGATATTACTTCTACAACCCACAAGAGAACAAAGTATTTGTTGCTCTACATGCGGTTTTCCTTGAGAAGGAATTCCTAAATACAGTGGTAAGTGGGAGGAAAGTAGAACTCGATGAAAATCAGAGTGATACTGTTCTCGGCACCGATTCCTTAACGGAATATGAACAGTTCATCAGGGATGTGACTGTACCACAATCTTCGAATACACAAGAACCGTGTAGGTTGGAGAGAGTCAAAAAAAAACTTGAGAGGTATGGGTTTCTGATCTCACCTCATGTGGATATTAATCTTATTGAGGAAGACGAACTGGCTACGTATAAGGAAGCGATATAAGGTATCGACTCTGGTTTATGGCAAGATGCAATAAAATCCGAAATGGATTCCATGTACACCAACCAAGTTTGGACACTGGTTGATGCACCAGAAGGCGTAAAGCCTATTGGTTGCAAATGGGTCTTCAAGAGGAAGACCGAATGGATGGAAACATACAAACGTACAAAGTTAGGCTTGTAGCGAAAGGGTATCGTCAACGACATGGTGTCGATTACGATGAAACTTTTTCACCTGTTCCAATGATTAAATCCATTCGGATAATGCTTGCTATTGCTGCATATTTCGATTATGAAATATGGCAAATGGATGTCAAAACCACTTTCCTTAACGGTTTTGTCATACCAAAACATGCAGACAAGGTTTGTAAGTTAAATCGATCCATTTATGGATTGAAGCAAGCATCGCATTCTTTGAACCAATATTTTGATGAGATCATAAAAGAATATGATCCTTGTGTATATAAGAATGTTAGTGGGAGCGCACTGACATTCATTGTCATTTACGTTGATGATGTATTACTTATTGGCAATGACATTCCCATGCTACAATCGGTGAAAGCTTGGCTTTCATTAAAATTCTCCATGAAAGATCTGGGAGAATAAGCCTTTATTCTGGGAATAAAGATCTACCGGGATAGATCTAGAAAGCTGCTTGGACTCTCCCAGAGCATGTACATTGACAAAGTGTTGAAAAGATTCAACATGGAACAGTCTAAGAGGGGACTGTTGCCAGTGTCATATGGTTTCACTCTATCTAAGGACATGTGTCCTAAAACTCAAGATGAGAGAGTCAACATGAGTCAGATCTCGTTCGCTTTGGCAGTCGGATCGATCATGTATGACATGATATGTACGTGACCTGATGTCTCATATGCTTTGAGCATGTGTAGTCGCTATCAGGCTGATCCAGGTGATGGTCACTGAGTTGCGGTTAAGAACATCCTTAAGTATCTTAGACGAACTAAGGATGCTTTCTTAATATATGGAGATGGAGAACTTGAGGTAATTAGGTTTACCTTCGCAAGTTTCCAAACCGATAAAGACGATTGTAAGTCGTAATCTGGGTATATATTTTGTTTGAATAATGGAGCAGTAAGCAGAATATATTGCTGCAGCTGAAGCAGCAAAAGAGGCAGTTTGGATCCGTAAATTCCTAATTGGATTAAGAGTAGTTCCGTTAGCAGCTGAGTTTGTTCCATTGTATTGTGACAATAATTGGGCTATAACGTATGCTAAGGAACCACAGTCTCATCAACGATCCAAGCATGTTCTTCGACGTTTCCATCTGATTCGTGAGATCATACATCAAGGCGATATGAAGATCGAGAAGTTCGCATCAGAGGATAATATTACAGATCCGCTGACGAAAGCTATTCCTCAGCAAAAGTTTGAACGACATGTACATAGTTCAGATGTTAGATACTTGGGTGACTGGCTATAGGCCAAGTGGGAGATTGTTGGAAAATTATGACCCATAGTGTCACTATTTGTAAAAGACATTGTGGTTTTTGTACAAATTAACTGTGTGACAATGGAAATTGCTATTTTATCATTTTGTAATTTGATTACTTGAATATCTAAATGATAAAAGTCCTTATGATTAGTTCCGGATTAATAAGATATGAGACAATATCAATCCATAAAGGTTTAATCATTAAATATCTCTAGTCGTAGTATTATCGAGACTGGACATCGATAATGCGGAATAGACTAATATTGAACTTGTGAGTGTTACAGAAGCGTAACAACATAGTTCTCATATATTTAAGTATTGGATACTTATGCAAGTGTGATATGATGTTATGTTTACCGATGGTACGGAAACAGCTTCGCTCTGGATAGACCCCACAGAATCCTATTGGTAGTATGACTATGTGTCTATGGGAATCCAATTCAGGGTAGGAGTATTTGGTCTTAATCTGAGACTTGCATCGCTAATACTTGCGATAATTAATACGCTTTGGTTTTAGTCGTCCGGGACTTTAACATGTTCTGTGTACGCCTCTTCTGGGTTTATTGAGAATCGTAGTGTATTGGGTGTGATGTCAAGACTAGGGATGGCAGCGGGTAGGGTATGGTGCGGGTTTTCCATTACCAAACCCGCACCCGCATATGTAAATAAATTATCAATCCCGCACCATACCCGTTGCAGGTTTTAATTTTCATTACCAAACCGGCACCGCATATAAAAATAAATTACTAAACCCGCACCATACCCGTTACGGGTTTTAATTTTCATTACCAAACCCGCCCCGCATATAAAAATAAATTACCAAACCCGCATTGGTACCCAACGGATTTTTTGTGGGTTTTTAAAATATTGAAATACTTTGTGTTCTTAATAATATAACTTTTTTAATTAAATAATTTATTTTTAATTGCTAGCTGTAGTTTTCACATTTGTTTTTCATTTGACATATACAACATGCAATGTATGTATATACAGTACATAGATAACAAAATGTATGAAAGACTCAGTACCATATGTTTATTTTTTCATATAAACATAATTAAAACTAGTTCTTCCCTTCAAAATTATAATGATCTAAGCTAGCCAACTCAATCGAAAATAAGCTAAAAAGTAATCACCAACCTTTGGTCATATTTTTTATGCTAAGTGTAATGAAAGTGATGCTTACAAGGCTCAAGTGGTGTAAGTGTAATGAAGAAGTAGGAAAGCTACTGGAGTTGCAGCAAACACTAGCTTATTTTGCTCCTCTCCCGTTTCTGATCATGTGAACTTAATCCAAATTTTTGTATTATAATTTTATTAACAAGTGATTAAAAAAAACAATAATAGTCATGCAAAAAATCTTTGGGGACATACTGCCCTTCTTACAGATCTTCTGCGGGATTTTTCGAGAAAAAGCTTTACGTTGGAGTTCCCAACTCTTGTTGGGTTGCTGCGAAAAAAGAAAAAGTAGTCTACTGAAAGTATCTTCTCAACATCTCGGCATTCCAGGGTTTCCTTATTCGCGTGCCATCCAGTTGTTCTAAAATGTAGACCCCTGGCTTTACTATTTCCACAATTTTATAGGGTCCTTCCCATTTGGCGCCTAGAGAGCCTTCCTCTGGTCTTCGAGTATTTAGTGTGACTCTTCTTAATACCAAGTCGCCTGGGAGGAAGGTGCGGGTTCGCACCTTTTTGTTATAAAAGCGGGCCATTCTTTGTTGGTAGATTGGTGTTTTCATTGCTGACCTTTCTCTTTTTTCTTCGATCAGGTCGAGGTGGATTCTGATAAGCTCTTCATTCTGCTCTTCCCCATAATGCTGGACCCTGTGGGTAGTCACTTCGATTTCGGCTGGTATAACGGCTTCGCATCCGTAGGCTAAGGAAAATGGAGTCTCTCCAGTGGAATTTTTGTAGGTCGTCCGATGTGCCCATAGCACCTCTGGTAGCTCCTCGACCCATAAGCCTTTGCTGGATCTGAGCCGAGCTTTGAGGTTTGCTTTGATGATTTTGTTTGTGGCTTCGACCTGCTCGTTTGACTTGGGATGGGCTGGTGAGGTGAATCTCAAGGCGATCTGGAGGTCTTCACAAAGTTTCCTGAATCCTTTACTGTCGAACTACTTTCCATTATCGGTAATGATGGCTTGAGGGATGCCGAACCGACAAATGATATTTTTCTTCAGAAATCCCGTAGCCCTTTTCTCTGTGATGGTGGATAGGGGTTCAGCTTCCACCCATTTGGTGAAATAGTTTATGGCCACGATGGCATATTTTGCCTGTCCTCGACCCCGCGGCATTGGTCCGAAGATGTCTAGCCCCCATTGGGCGAATGGCCAGGGACTGAGCAGGGTAGCTAACTATTCTGGTGGTGAATATTGGCATTCTTCTGGCACCCTTCACATTTTCGGGCCACTTTCATGCGGTCCTGATGCATAGTCGGCCATTAGAACCCTGTTTTAAAGCTTTGACAGCAATTGACTGTCGCCCGGCGTGACTTCCACAAATGCCTGCATGTATTTCTCTGATTACGTAATCCGCTTATTCTTCCGCTAAACATCTTAAGAGAGGTACTGTGTAGCCTCTTCGGTAAAGCACCCCGTCGATTAGGGAAAATTTGGTGCTTTTGTACTTTAGTTTTCTGGCCTCCTTTTTGTCCTCGAGCGTTACTCATGCTTCCAAGTATCTCCTAATGGGCCGCATCCACGAGGTTTCGCCTTCTTTGCTTAGTATTTCTACCTCGAGCTCCCCTATGCTCTTCTCCCGGAGGCAGATGATAGGGATTACTCTGGGGTTTTCTTCTTTCGTCGAGGATGCGAGCCGTGCCAAGGAGTCTGCCTCATAGTTTTTTTATCGATTAATTTGCTCGAAGCGTACGTTCCCCATCTTTTCTGCCAACTTCTTACCTCAGTTAAGTAAGCCATCATGTTTGGCTCTCGGGCTTGAAACTCTCCCTTTAGCTGTTGTATTGCCAACTGCGAGTCAATTTTTACCACTACGTCACGGACTCCCATCACCGTGTATAGTCTTAATCCGGCCATGATTGCCTCGTACTCTGCTTCATTGTTCGTAGCCTCGAAGGTGAATCTTATGGCGAGTAATACCTCTTATCCTTTACCGTTTTTAGCACGATTCCGCTCCATTGCCTTGCGAGCTGGCGGACCTGTCTACAGACATCTCCCATTTGTCTTCCTTTATAATCATGACCTGGGGTTCGGTGAATTCAGTGACAAAGTCTGCTAGGGCTTGCCCTTTTATCGCTGCTCTAGGGAGGTAAGAGATGTCGTATTCATTCAGTTCTACTGACCATTTTATTAACCTGCCGGAGACATCCGGCTTCTGCAGGATCTGTCTTAGAGGGTAGCCGGTGTAGAAACCGATAGAATGGGCTTGGAAATAATGTCGCAGTTTTCGGGCTGCGGTGACTAGTGATAAGGCAATCAGTTCATGTACTGGATACCGGATCTCGGTGTCTATCAGAGCTTTGCTGGTGTAATACACTGGCTTTTGGACCTTGTCGGCCTCTTTTACTAGTACCGAACTTACTGCGTGTTTTGAGACAGCCAAGTATAAGTACAAGGTTTCTCCTGGGAGCGGTTTTGCTAGGAGTGGGGGCTGTGTTAAATATTGTTTTAATTGTAGGAAGGCCTCCTCGCATTCCGGCGTCCAGTCGATTTCCTTTTTTGCTTTTTTGATGACTTTGAAGAAAGTGTGGCATTTGTCAGTTGCTCGGGAAATGAATCGGTTGAGCGTGGCCATCCTGCCGGTCAGGCTTTGTACTTCTTTTACTATCCTGGGGGATTTTAAGTCCAATACAGCTTGGATCTTCTGTGGATTTGCTTCTATGCCTCGGGAGCTTACCATGTAGCCTAAAAATTTTCCCGAGGCCACCTCGAAAGCACATTTTTATGGGTTGAGCTTTAAAATTGTGTTTCCTCAATAGCTCAAAAGTTTTCTTCAGGTCGGTAACATGACATCTCGGTTCTTTAGACATTGTTATCATGTCGTTGACGTATACCAGCATTGACGTGCCGATGAGTGGCTTGAAAATTCTGTTTACTAACCTCTGAAAAGTTGCCCCTGCTTCTTTAGTCCGAAGGGCATTACTTTATAACAATAAAGCCCTTGATCGGTGATAAAAGTTGTTTTCTCCTCGTATGCCGGATGCATCTTGACCTGGTTGTATCCTGAGAAGGCGTCCATGAAACTTAGCAATCCTTGGCAGGTTGTTGTATCTACCAGCCGATCTATGTTTGGTAGAACGAAGCTCTCCTTTGGGCATGCTTTATTGAGGTCGGTAAAATCTACACACATTCCTCCATTTTCCATTGGGTTTTTTCACTAGCACTACGTTTGATACCCACTCCGGGTATTTTACTTCTCTGATGAAACCGTCTTTTAATAATTTTTCCACCTCGGTGGCCACTGCTTTGCTCCGTTCTTGATTGAAGTTTTTTCTTTTTTGTTTAACCGGTTTGCGCGCAGGGTTTACTGCTAGGCGGTGGATGATGAATTTTGGATCAATCCCGGGCATGTCGTTATGTCCCCATGCGAAGATGTCCGGATACTCTTTCAGACATTCTAGTAGGTTTTGCCTCAGGGTCTTGTCCAAGCCTCCCCCTATCTTTATGTTTTTTCCCGGTCCGAACAGTTCTATCCCTTCTAATTCCTCGGCCCCCGCCAGCCGGGCAATTCTATTTGGCCGAGGACTAGGATCTCCACTGGCTTTTACCCCATCTTCATTCCATTGCCGTTTTTTGGTGCCCTCGTCAATGCATAGGGTTTCTCATGAGAGAGTTGCAAAGCAGCTGCAGGCTGCCTTCTGACTTCCGCATACGATCCCGATTCCTCCCCGGGTGGGGAATTTCAGTTTCAAGTGATAGCAAGACATTGCGGCCTTTGTCTTCATCATGAAAGGTCGACCAATGATGACTTGGTAGTTGTTCATGCAGTCCACTACGATGAAATTTATCATGATTGTCCGAGTTCGGGGATGAGTCTCAATTGTTACTGCTAACTGTATCCTTCCTAACGGGACGACCGTTGAGCCCCTGAAGCCTTATAAGGGGGTGCTATTGTTGGTCAGCGCCGCATACTCTACTTCGAGGCTGTCCAGGGGTCCACCAGGATTTCGTTTACCTCGGAGCCGCCGATTACTGCCTTGATAATTAACGCATCGTCGTGGGGGAAGCTTACCCCTTGGGCGTCCTCGTCGGTGAACATTATTTATACCGACCGCCCACATTGTAATCCCGGGGCCTGTTTTGTTTCTAGCACATCTGACCCTCGAGCTCTGCTATAGTTTTTCCTCGACCGATTAGAATCTCCGGCCAGGGTTTTCCCTCCTGCGATGATATTTATCTGTCGGTCATGCGCCCTCTGTCTGGCCGTCATGACTTCATGGTCAATGAATTTATTTAGATATCCATTCCTCGCCAGGTCTTCCATCTGTTCCCGCAAATCTTTGCACCTATCTGTCGCTTGTCCTTTCAGATTATGATGTACGCAATAGGCTTTTTGATTTCTCTTATCAGGGGGGAATCTCCTGAGGTCAGGTTCTATTAAGAGGCATTTTCCTTGGATCTCCATGACGATTTGCCCCAGTGGCTTTTTTAGAGGAATGTACACATCTTCCCTGAAGACATGGTTTACTTGGGTCGGGGCTCCTCTTTCCTGGTTGTTCCGAGGTATCGGCTTGAATTCCTTGTGCTTTGGGGGTGATTTTTTGGGCTCCCTGTTTGCTCGTCGGGGGGCCTCTGCCCTCATCGTCCTCTCTCTGATAGTCATCCCCCTCCAGGAGTTTTTCGCCTCGTTTTCTAACGAAACGAACTTCCGGGCCACCTCCAGGGTGGTTGCATGGTCTGGGGTGCCTTCGATTCTTAGGTGGGTCCATAGTCTTCCGACTTTTAAAGCTCCCTTCAGGCTTTCCAAGGCCTCGGGAGACTCATACCCCCCGACTTCGAGCACCATGTTGTGATACCTCTCCATAAAGGTTTTTAGGGGCTCGTCGTCTTCCTACTTCATGAGTCTTAACTCTCCGATTGTCTTTTTAGAGGCGCATGCCCCTTTGAAGTGCCGTACGAACGACTTTCTGAGTTGTGCAAAGCTACCGATGCTCCCTGGGGCTAGACTTCTATACCATAGAATGGTGGATCCACCCAAGGTCAGGGGGAATACCTTGCACACGGCGTCCCTTGTCACTTCTTGGACCTCCATCAATAGTACAAAGCTCTCAATATGGGATTTTGGATCGGTATGGCCTTTGTAGGGCGTCATGGTCGGCATGTTGAACCTTTTCGGGAATTTTGCTGATTTTATTTCTTCTGTGAGTGGGGATTCCTCTTCGTCATCCTGGGCGTCTCCTATACCTGTTTTGAGGCTTGCCCCCCACTTGGCCATCTCTTTCTTTAACCAAGATTTTACCTCGCTATTTGGGCCGCCATGTCGCCTTCTGCGCTCTTCTTCATGTCTGTTGCCACGGGTTCGGTGTTCCTTATGCCTTGGGATCTCCCGAACAGTCTCGTCGTACTCTGTGCCTCCTCTTCTAGTGTAGCGGAGACTATCATAAGAAGAATCTGTCGAACGTCTCTCTTATTCTTCTTCCCATGTGTCCTCTGCTTGTGAATCTTCTTCCACCACTATGGATTTTATCCCGTAAGGCCCCCTCCTCCTAGGTCCATCGTCCTCACTTGTATCCACAACCCTCTTTCCATCTGCTATCTCTCTTCTTCTTTGATTAGCTATGGTTTCAGGCTTCTCGCGGTTCCCCCCTTCCATTCTCTCTAGTCGGTCCATCATGGTTTTTAGTAGGGCCTGACTATCCTCCCTGTCCTTCCTTATGCTTTCTTCTATCTCCTTCATCCAATCTATAGCCGGATTCCCCGACGATTGGTGATTTCCGCATTATGCGATCGTCTTACTATGCGAACCGCTTTTGTTGAGTTCCCCACAGACGGCGCCAACTGTTGACAGCTGATTTTGGTCTCAGGGCAATATGGGAATATTACACCCGAGACAATCCTCCCTCAATAGTGAATTTGTTTGGTTATGGGGGACCAAAAACAAACTTAGCAAAAGACAAATAATACACCAATCGACAAGGAGATTTAACGTGGTTCGGCGGATCTTGGTCCGACCTACGTCCACGGGCACAAAAAGGATGATACTGTTATTACTCAAAGACACTTCTCGGCTCTGCTTCTGGTTTTTTACAAGTCTAATGGTAATGATTCTGATTCCCTTTTACACACACTCTTCCCTCATATTTATAATAACAGAGAAATCAGATTCTTTCTAACATAAGGATCCCAAGTTTGAAACAATCTCCTTTTCTTATGAGGTTTCCTAATCCGAAACTGAACTCACTTTATTTATCCTATCAGGACACTGACTTATCAGTTTTCGTGTGAAAGTATGATACTTTTATCCCTTTTCCCAGTAGAAATAGGATGTCTTTATCTTCTGGGCACGCTTCACTATCTGGTCGGTCTAGACATGGTCGGTCATCATAGGCTTCTGAGCTGAGAATGTTGTCGCTGATCTGATAGTGCCCGGTCACCTGGTCTCGAGTGGTCGGTCGGCTATCGTCAAGTGATCGGTCTTTTACTCATGTGGTCGGGTCGGCATTTAATGATTTCGACCCAGATAGGAATTACCCCTTTTACCCCTGCCGTGCTGCTTAACTGTCATAGGGACTTTTTACACCGTCAACAAGAGTTAAATGGCTATTCTCAAGGAGTCAAAGCCAAAGTTTGCAATAAGGCAAGTAGCGCAATGCGCACCTTATTTTGATATTCTATAAGGCCAAGGCTTGGCCAAAGGCTTCTGAAGTGTGAAAAGGGCAAAGGAAAAATCATTATAATCTTCTGGGAAGATAAATGACATATCCCAAAATGTCTGCCTAAATGTGGCAAACGGGATCGCAGAAGCGTGACTGCCGTTTGGCCAAAGCAGACATGGAGGAATTGAAGACGAGCAAGGCTCAGACTTCAAATATGTTTGTCATAAATATGTTCACTACTAGTATTAAAATTGGATTTTAGATACTTAGTGTGGTACATAAATATGTAATGATGTGTAGAATCTGCTATGAGCAGGATACTGACTTCAGATTGAGATTAATCTGCGAATAGGAAATGGTACAAAAGTTGCTGTTTTAACCATAGATACCTAAGTTTAGGAACTACCATTCGGGTGTGTACTTAAATTAGGAAACTGTTAAAATGTAACTAGTTTGACTAGATACATTATCTCTATGTCAGGGGTTAACCCGTTGCGGGTATACCTTTGTATTCTAGAACACTAAAGTGATTTATTATATAAAGATGATATTGAGATAAACACATTAGATGTGAATAATAGTATTTATATTTTGAATATAAATAAATCTCATACATATGACATGACAAACAAATAGCTCAAACTGATTTGATCAGATGAAACTTAATTGTGGCATTGTTGTCTGGGACACAATTAAACAAGACTCGTATATCCACATTTTTGAAGAGTGGATACTAGGACAAAATTTGATTCCATTCAAATAAAGTCTACGAATCTAGTTTATTGGGCAAAATGCCTAAAACACTTCTTACTCCGTAAAAATGCTAGTGCCACCAATCTGTTAGCCCTAATTCATAGTGAAGCAAGTGGGCCCATGTCTAGCTAGGCTAGAGGTGGAAATGAATATTTCGTGACCTTTACGGATGTTGCATCGCGTTATGGTTATATGTTTCTTTTGAAACACAAATCGGAAACTTTTAGAGTTTCGACACGAAATAGACAAACAGATCGGCTAAAGTATAAAATCATCACGGTTAGACCATGATGAAAATACTTAAGCAATAAGTTTCTTATATACTTGAAAGAGTATAGTATTCTTTCAATGAGAACTCCACCCGGAACACGTCTGTTTGACGGTGTATCGGAACTGAGAGACCGAATTTTGTTAGACATGATAAGGTTAATCATGAGTCGCTCTGAGCTACCATTTCCTTCAACGGATACGCATAAATAGTGCAGAACTTATTTTGAATAAGGTTCCATAAAAATATGTTAGACATACTTCATATTAGCTACGAACAGGAAAAAAACCGGGTTTTCTCATTCCTGAAAAATTTGGGAATGCTAGGCATATGTTTGGATGATACCAAACTAAAACCCAAATCGGATAAGTGCCTAAGTTGTAGGTTATCCTAGGGAAACCAAAGTATAGTACTTACACAACTCACTTGAGAACAATCTAATTGTTACTCGCCATGCATTTTTCCTGAGTGGAATACCGATATGCAGTGGTAAGTGGGAGGAAGGTAAAACTCAATGAAAATCGGAGTAATACAATTCCAGGCACCGATTCCTTAATTGAGCACAAATAGTTCATCAAGGATGAAACTATACCAATAATCTTCGAATACACAAGAACCGCTTAAGTTGGAGAGA
This sequence comes from Zanthoxylum bungeanum, assembly GCA_019454045.1. Classification (NCBI taxonomy): domain Eukaryota; kingdom Viridiplantae; phylum Streptophyta; class Magnoliopsida; order Sapindales; family Rutaceae; genus Zanthoxylum; species Zanthoxylum bungeanum. The sequence goes on from SKCR01031915.1 coordinate 73,784, forward strand.
GTCAGAAAACAACCTGGGGTATGGGTTTCTGATCTCATTTCATAAAGATGTCAATCTTATTGAGGAATACGAACTGACTACGTACGAGAAAGTGATACAAGGTATCGACTCCATAATATGGCAAAGTGCCATGATATCCGAAATGGATTCCATGTATATCAACTATGTTTAGATACTAGTTGATATACCGCAATATATTATGCCTATTGGTACTATTAAGTCTTCAAGGAAGACGTACATGGAAGGCAATATACCAACGTACTAAGCTAGGCGTGTAGCAAAAATGTATCGTTATCAACATTGTGTTTATTACAAAGAGATGTTTTAACTGTTGCCACGGTAAATCCATTTGGATAATGCTTGCTGATGCTGCATGTTTCATTTATGAAATATGACAGCTAAATGCCAAAACCAATTTCCTTAACGGAAACCTTTTGGAGGATGTTTATAACATCCTGACGGTTTTGTCGTACCAAAACGAGCAAACAAGGTTTGCGTGTTAATTCGATCCATGTATAGATTGAAGCAAGCATAGTGTTCTTGGAATTATCGTTTTGATGTAATCATAATGGTGTATGATTTAATTCAAAACGAAAATGATTCTTGTGTATAAGAAGGTTAGTGGGAGCGCACTGAAAGTGACTGTCCTATAAATGATGATAATATATATCATTTTTGGAAATGATATTCCCAAATACAATCGGTGAAAGCTTTGCTTTCGAGAAAATTCTCCGTAGAATTCTTGGGAGAAACAACCTTTATTCTAGGAATAAAAATCTACTGGGATAGATTTAAAGTTGTTAGCATTCTACGAGAAATCGTACATTAATAAATGTACGCGACCTAGTGTCTCATACGCTTTGAGCATATGGATTCACAATTAGGCCAATCCAAGTGATAGTCATTGGATTGATGTTAAGAACATCCTTGAGTATCTTAGAGGAACTAAGGATGCTGTCTTATACTATGGAGAAGGAGAACTTGAAGTGACTGGGTTCACCGTTGCAAGTTTCCTAACCGATATAACGATTGAAAGTCACAAAACGGTACTATAAAGTTTGAATAACAGAACAGTGAGCTGGAAATCTTCCAAGCAAGATACTGTTACCGAATAAACAACAAATGCGGGTTATTGCTGCAGCTGAGGCAGCAATAGGAAGCCTTCTGGATTGATAATAAATCTAATTAGATTAGATATAGTTCTGTTAGCAGTTGAGCTAGGCTTCAGCGCAGGCTAAAGAATTAATGGTCTCATCAAACGATCCAGTTATATACTTCGATATTCATCTGATTTGTTCGGATCATACATCATGGCGATGTGATGATCGAATAAATCGCATCAGATGATAATCATGCAAATCCGCTGACAAAAGTCTTTCCTCAGCAATTTGAGCGAACCGTACATAGTTCGGGTGTTAGACACTTGAGTGACTGGCTATAGGCCAAGTGGGAGATTGTTGGACAGTTATGACCCATATCGTCACTATTTGTACAGATCATGGTGTTGTTGTACAAATTAACTATGTGACAAAGGAAATTGCTCTCTTATCATTTGTGATTAGATCACCAAGATGTATAAATGATAGGAGGTCCTTATGATTAGTTCCTGGATTGAGATGATATGACACAATATCAGTCCACGAACGATTAATTATTAAATATCCATAGTCAGAGTATTATCGAGATAAGACATCGATAATGCACAAAAGACCAGTATTACACTTGTGCGCGTTGTGAGGGCATAACGACATAGTTCTCATATATTTGGGTATAGGATACTCATGCAAGTGTAGTAGGAGGTTGTGTTTTACCGATGGTACGGGAAACAGCTTTGCTCTGGATAGACCCCTCGGAATTCCATTGGTAGTATGACTATGTGTCTATGGAAGTCCGAAATCAGGGTAGGTGTATTTGGTATTAACCTGAGACTTGTACCGCTAATACTTGCGACAATCAATATGCTTTGGTTTTATGTCGTCCAGGGCTTTAACAGGTTCTGTGTACGCCTCTGCTTGGTATATTGAGAATCATAGTGTGTTGGGTGTGATGTCAAGACGAAAGTATCACTCCAGTCATAGTGGAGATGATGGTCACATAGGATACGAAATTGGCTCTCTTATGTACTGCAGTCATCGGGATAAAATGACTAGGTCATGTTTATCCGATTATAGAGACTAGTTACCAGACATCCGATATGTGCTTCGTACGGGGCAGACATAATTCTAGCCCCAGGTCTAGCACGTGACATCCGATACTGGATCGAAATACGCAATACTTTGTATACTACGCCTAATATAGATCGCTTATTCCTGTAAAAATGTTTCTGGAGAATTGGGTAGGCATGGCGCTTTGCTAGAAGCCACCATTGTCTTGTAAATCGGTACAAACGTAGTACTAGGTACTTACGTGTTCGGATAGTCCGACGACCGTATTTACTGCCAACATATCCGGGGATCTCATGGGTCGCTTCCCGAAGATTCACCGATGACGTATGACTCGCACTTTATTAATCTGGGATTAATTAGATGAGAGAGAAAATTAATCTGGGATTAATTACAGAGATATTTTATTTAGGATAAAATATCATTTAAAGAGAGAGAACGATTAATTTGGAATTAATCGATAAATTAATATATTCGATATATTAAACAAAATTGGATTTCGACACGGAATTAAAATCGGATTTTAATTCGGGCGAAGGAATTAATTTAGAATTAATTCGTTAGCGACGTGAATAGTGATTTTGCTATGCATAATCATTGAATTCCGTCGCAACGGAAAATTCGTTAATTTGGAATTAACGAACCCGAGCCCGAGAGTGTTTGTTAGCGCATTCGCATTTCGAATTCGAGAGCGGCTCGCAAGTCACATCAAGCATCAAATCGCTAGTCACATCAAGCGTCAAATCATTAGTCACTTTGAGTGATGTGACAACTTGTCACTTGATTGATTGAGTGATGTAACTTGATGGGAGTGGTTGGAAGCTTTTAAAAGTTTGTACCTTGTTGAATTTTTGAAAGTTGTATATGGTATATGTTTAATTGATTTTGGAAAACAATTTATCTAATACACAACCAACTCACTTTTTTCTCCTTCCTCTCTTCTTCCTCACGCCAAAGGGGCTGCTTCCTTCTTATTTTCTGGTAAAAAACCGTGACAGTGAAGGGAGAAACCATGGTGTTTTGTGGCAAAAACATCAAGAACTAGCACTCAAAGGGTCTTACGAAGGTGATAGGGAAACCCACCCGTGTGCATGGAATCATTTCATCACAAGCTTGGAGCTTGCATGGAGGACCAAAGCCGAATCTTGGAGAGGGAAAATTGCTCACTGCCGAGCACTATAGGAGGGAGAAGAAGAATTTTTTTTCTTCGTCGCATCGCTAAACCACTCGATGTAAGTATTCTGCAACTTCGTTGATTGTATTAACATATTGTTTTATGCTTATTTTTCGATCCTCGTGACCGTAGAACTCCAACATGAGCTTGGAGATGGCCGAAATCTTGGAGGACAGAAACTGCTCACTTCCGAGCCTTGGAGGAGAGAAGCTTGAAGTTTTTGTCCTTCGTCACATCGCTCAACCGATCGATGTAAGTATTCCACAACTTCCTCGATGTATTCGCACTATGTTTCTATGCTTTAATCGATCCTCGAGACTTAGAGATTTCCCAACACATGTTCGGTTAGTCCGACGACCGGATTTACTGCCAACATATCCAGGGATCTCATGGGTCACTTCCCGAAGATTCACCGATGACGTTTGACTCGAACATAATTAATCTGGGATTAATTACGGCGAGAATTTCTCTGGGATAAATTTCGATAAGAAGAGAGAGAACGATTAATTTGGAATTAATTGATTAAAATATTATATTCGATATATTAAATGAAATTAGATTTCATAACGGAATTAAAATTGGATTTTAATTCGGGCGAACGAATTAATTTAGAATTAATTCATGAGCGACTTTAATAGTAATTTTGCTAGGCATAATTATTTAATTAAATTTGATTTAATTAAGTCACAACGGAAAATTTATTAATTTGGAATTAACGAACCCGAACCCGAAATTTGTTTTGCTGGCCCACTCGAATTTTGAATTAAAGTGGGGGCCCACAAGTCACATCACTTGTCCATCAAGTGTCAAAGTTGAGTGATGTGAGTGGTTGGGGACATTAAATGCAATTTTCCCTCCAAACATTTGCTTGAGCTTTTTGGAAAAGCATATACCAAATTTGAGAGACTTTTCGGTATTAGGTTTTTTAGAAAAACAAAACACAAAATTGAAAAGCTCTATCCTCTCCCTATTCTCTCATTGCCGTGACATTGCTCTCCCTAGTGAGAAAATTTGTTGCAAATTCTCTTCATTTCTAGCACATTCAAAGATCAAACAAAGGTGATAGGGAAACATCCATTGAGTTTGGAATCTCATTCACCAAGCTTGGAGCTCAACACACAATCATCAAAGAGGAACTTGAAGCACTTCAAATGAGGCAAAAGTTTTGAACTTTCCATCTACATCCATCCGAGCATTGTAAGTATTTTCTGCTACTTCTTTGTGTATTCACACATCTTTTATGCTTATTAGATCTTGGGATTGATCTTAGAGACCCAACAAAATAGCCCAAAAACAGCCCAAAAATAGTACAAAAAAACCGCAAAAATAGCAGTCCAAAACCACAGAAAAAACTCCCAGAAACAGAAAAACAACTACCTAAATAGAAAAACAGCAAGCAGAAATGGAAAACAATGAGCAGAAACAACGAACAACCAACCAGAAAAAAGTAAGCTTTAATCCTTCCGGCTACGGCCTAATGCACTTCTGGGAAGCAACTTAAAAGGTAAGACCTGAGGGTACCCTTTACTATATATGTTTTGTTCTGGACGCGGCAGGCCTGGTTGGACGTGAAATACGTCCCGCCGGGTATGCTAGGTCCTATATTAAAGACAACCAAATTTTTGGTCACATCTTTCTTTGACGTTCCGTTATTTATTTTTTCATTTGTTATTTATTTATTCATCGTTATTTTAATATTTCGCATTTAGTTCGGTATTTACTATTTCACATTTATCTTGTTATTCATTTTCTTGTCTATTTAGTGTTATTTGTCTTTTCTACTTATTTACTCGCATTTTATCGTTATTTTATCGTTTCGCTTTTTCTTTTGTTTATGTTATTTCGCATATACTTTCATGTCCGGTTACATTGTCTTAATGATTGTGTGTGTTATATAGGATGGAAACCCATACATAAATTCCGTAGCCGAATCCGAATGGACGGTAGTGCGGTCCGTACTTGGGATACAACTCCACGTACTACTCGGGAAATATTCATATATGCGTGTTTATTGGTGCTATTTTTGTAAGAACGTTCTAACGCATTTTCGAACGCAACTCGAACGCAAGTATTCTGCCTCATTCCGTTCGAACGCGTCTTCGAACGCTACACGAATGTGAACTCTCTGGAACACTTCGTTCGAACGTGTTTACAAATGCTACACGAACGCACACACACTGGACAACCTCTTTCTTTATATTTTATGCATTTTCGTCTCTTTAGTTATTTATTTTGCGTTATGTGCTTAATTATTTGCATTTATTATTAACATTTTTATTGTTCTTATAATTTACATTATCGTACTCCTTTATTTAATATGCTGTTGAAACTATGTATTTGATTTTATTTATATTGATATTTATGGGTGTGCAAATTTGTGTTTATTTGAAATATCTTGCATGTGTTGCATAAGACTTGGTCACACAATTGTGTGAACCCGTCTATTATACTGGCATAAGTAAGGGACCATTCCGAACCTAACGGTTTGAGGTCTTCCCTTGCGAGGGGTGACTGCGGCCTTAAATCATTTCCCAGTTCACACTGGGTGGCGACTCCTTTATTTTCTGGTTTAGTCCCTCGTGGGCTACTCTATACTCTCTAAGGGCTGCGAGCCCAATAGTGTCATGGTCACCGAGCATCATAGGCATAGTGCTGAACCCCGCTTCACTCCTACAGATGGCGACTCCACTGGGGATAGAGAATCAACCCCGAAATAATACCTTGTAGTGTCCGTGGCTTTGGCTATGGTTACCCAAGTCTCATATATTTTGCATACCCTTATTTCCCCGATGGTGTCATATATCGTGAAGTCGTTTTCACTCAAGGCGGCGGATCGTTATGTGATGACCATCACTCATTGACACGTACCCTAGGGTATAAAAAAGGCGCGCTCACTTGGTCGTTCGAACCCTTGAGTGGGGAGACCTAGTTGTGAGCAACCCTTCGCCGACAAGAGCCTTTATCCATACCCTTATAAGCCCACATATGAACCATAATTATATGTCCTATAGAAGCTACCCCTATGCTTGTGTTTGGGACCATTATCATTTGGATCCATTTGGACTTCTCGTCATAGGATACAAACTTGTTGGGTCTTTTAAACCGGGATGTGTTTTTATCTTATGGTGATTGGGCCAAAAAATTTCAAAATGACGATGTGCCATCTTGTGTTTGGGCTCCCTATCATTTGAAGTTGTTTAGCCACAATATCGCATAAGTGCAAACCTGTTGGGCCTTTTCAACTGGGACAAGTTTGCACCTCGCGATAATTTTATTGAACGCTTTAATATGATAACGGGCCAACTTGTATAAAAACCTTGATGGGGTTAGAAGGTCCAAACATTATCCGAATATGCAAAACGCATGAGTCTGATATCCGCAGTGGCTTTCATCTAGAAAGGATATGCCTTGTTACAATATATTTGTATACTTTTGGATATCTCCAAGTCTATCCCCACAACCGTGATTACCGAGGGCCCAATTCGTCATTTCTAGAGAATGGCACGATCCCCATAATAGGCTTAGTCAATATTGAAAATGGGCGGTTTTGTCTTTTACCGATGGAAAGGGACTGAGGTAGCCAAGCTTCACCTTGTAGCATATGAGAGAACGATTTTGTGTACCCCACATTGGTGCATAAAATAAGCCATACCTAGGGCAGAAATGGACTTACCCTGAGGGTGGGAGGAATAAGGTCGGAAGGATCTATGCTATTCTGATAACCACATGTATCTCATGCATCACATGCATCTCACGTATCGTACGCATACATGCATCATGTTAACCCCTTTGTCTTAAAAGCCATCATAGATATCCGTTGGGTTAGAGAAGAAGAAAGACTTGTTAAGAAGAGTTTAGCAAACATGGATATCGAGGAAGAGGAAGACGAGAAATAGAAAATTTTACGGCCATAATAGAAAGACCATTGGGGGGCCCTCAGCCAAAAAAAAATGTTTGTCTTTAGTCCTTAACAGTTAAGCATAAGTCCAATGACGAAATTATTTGCTTTAGGTTGAAATCTTAGAAACGATAAGTTCTTGATGTTTTTTTTATCTGATACTTTGAGTATTTGATCTATGTTAGACTCATAAGCACTTAATTATAGGTTTTTAGCAGTGAAAACCTGAGTACTCGGCAAGGTGACTAGTTGAAGAAATTGCAGGTTGATAAATGATCGTTTGCTTAGATGTCTATCCTGATTTGCTTGTGTTATGATGTGTGGTATGGTTGAAAATAAAAGAAAGGTCTCTAAAGAAAAAAAAAATTAAACCACCTATAGCCGATAAGCGTGAAGCTACCATGAGGAGAAATGCTACCTTAAAGGGTAGGTGTGTTGAAAAAAAAGAAAAAAGAAAAGAAAAAAAAAGAAAATCATACCATATTGAACACAGAAAAAGCAAATGCAGAGTATAATTAAGATATCTAGGTTGGTTTGACAAATCGATCCCAATTTTTGAAACGAAATCATTGAGTTGGCTTACCTAGGAACAAAGCTGTAAATGAACCTTTGTACACACACACTTTGAGTCTGGCTTAGATCATCTATTCAAAAAACTCAGATTTGAGTTGCATTGAGTGCTTTGAAGGTTCTCTGGTTTCATTACTGGGCATTCTTTGAGGATAATAATATGTGTAACTATTGGAAGGACAACTTAAGCAAAAGATAGTATGAACCTGTAAAATAAGGAAAACTTCGAAGGTCTCCCGAAGGTATAGACATTTGAAACACAACAACGCCGGAAGGGTAGTAGGAGAAAAATCCAAGCCAAGAATAGCAGCAAAATCCTCCGAGATAAGTCATATTTCAAAAATCTGGAAATCAGAAGACATGACTTTCAGTATCCCAAAAGGATGAGGCCGCTTTCAAAAAAGGCGTAATTCACCGTGACCCAGTGCAGGCAGCAGAAAGTAGAAAGTTAAACCAGGTCTGGGGGCGACCAGTCTACCACCCTGTGAATAAGGGACATACGGGATCTCGAGTCATTGGGCTAAAGAGAACTGAGCAATCACCAGAAGAGAACTGGCAGAAGGAAATTGTAAGTAAGCCAAGGGGGCGACCATAGTTTCTCATAAGCAAAAGAGAGCAAGAAATGTCAAACCAAAGATAACATCAAGCCAATAAGACAAAGAAAACCCATCAGAATAGGGAATGCATCCACGCATACATGTCATATACACACAATTTTTGTTTTGTGTTCGCAGGCTTTGAAGAAAATGAAAAAGCGGCGAAGACGAGCAACCCCTCGGGGATGAGGACGAGCAAGCAGGAAATGACAAGCAACTCAGCTCAATTCAGGAACAAAACCCAGAGATCAAAGCATCTCAAACTCAGGAACGGTTCGGAAATGAACCATCTCACACTCATGAACGATTCGGAAATGAAACATCTCACACTCAGGAACGGTTCGGAAATGAACCATCTCATACTCAGGAACGGTTCAGAAATGAACCATCTCACACTCAGGAACGGTTCGAAAATGAACCATCTCACACTCAGGAGCGGTTCTGAAATGAACCATCTCATACTCAGGAACTGTTCGGAAATGAACCACCTCACACTCAGGAACGGTTCATAAATGAACCATCTCGTACCAGGAACGGTTCGGAAATGAACCATCTCACACCAGGAACAATTCGGAAATGAACCATCAAACACTCAGGAACGGTTCGTAAATAAACCATCTCACACTCAGGAACGGTATGGAAATGAACTATCTCACACCAGGAATGGTTCGAAAATGAACCATCTCACACAAGGAACGGTTCGGAAATGAACCATCTCACACCAGTAACGATTCGAAAATTAACCATTTCACACCAGTAACGATTCAGAAATGAACCATCTCACATCAGGAACGGTTCAGGAATGAACCATCTCACACCAGGAACGGTTCGGGAATGAACCATCTCACACCAGTAATGATTCGGGAATGAACCAACTCAACTCAGTTTAGATAATGAATCCTAAAGATCAAAGCATCTCGCAGGGATGAACCCGAGGGGTCGATGCACCTCGCCATCAAATCAGCTCATTCGGTAATGAATCCTAGAGATCGAAGCATCTCGCATGGATGAACCCCAGGGGTTGCAGCACATTGCCATCAAATCAACTTAGTTCGGTAATGAATCCTAGAGATTGAGACATCTCGCAGGGATAAACCCTAGAGATTGAAGCATCTCTAAAAAGTTGCAAAACAACAGGGAAGTCCGGCAACAGTCGACGAACCAGGTAAGTAAAAATACATGCATGACTTTGATAGGGTTGTCATTGTCATACACTGCACAAGCCCCATCAAAGTGGGGGCGACTGTAGACACTGCATTTTTACATAAGCCCGATGATGAGCCTCATATGGAGGCACTACCTGAAAAGTTATGGAAGTCGTGGGAAATGAATGCTGGAAGGGAAAACTCCAAATTAGCACTCACTGGATTCAGACTCACTAGCCCGCCTCAGATTCACCCAGTCTGTTTCTGTTTCAAACTCCAACTTCGGCCCAAATCCATCCACACACCCAAAGCCCATCTATCCACACGCCAACACCACACAAAGCCCATCCAAAGCCTACACGCCCAAGCCTTCCAAAATATCTAAAATCCCATGCAAAACACATGTCAAAATCCCCTCAAATCACCTTCTAATTTAACAAGATTGTGAATCCCATCCTCACCAAAATTATGAGATTTTATTCCTTAAATAAATTGATAGAATATTGCTCAAAATTGCTTGATTTTATTTCCAAGATTATGAGATCCCTTGGCATTATAAAAAGATAACAAAACCAAACCCTAAGGGGGGGCTCTCTTCTCTAAACTTTACACGGCTACACAGACTCACAAATCAAAACCTAGGCTCCCTCTCTTCTCACGGCAAAGAGCATCACAAAAAAAACCTAAGTCACTTTCTTTCTAAGCTTATTACGGCAAACATAAGGGCTCTTCTCTCAACCAAAAACACACACACACGACACAACACAAACATAAAGACAAATAACCCTTCAAGCCGTGAGCACACCACAACAAAAACACAACCCTAAAGCTATATTTTCTCAACCAAAAGACACACGGCAACATGTAAAGAAAATAAAAAGGAACAAAATAAAAACAAACAAAAAAACAAAGGAGAAGACCGAAAGAACAAAAAAAAAAAAAAGGGGAATAAAAAAAGCCAGCAACAAGTGGCGTGAGCAAAGGTAAAATCAGCGTGCAGCCTTGGACGAGTGAAACCAGTGAGCAGCCTTGGACGAATGGAACCGGTGAGCAATGTTGACATGAGAAGCCAGTAAAGCAGCATGAAGCAAACGTGCAAGTTTGGACGTGAGACCAGTGAGCAAATAGCCCCTAAACCACCAAAAATCAGTACCAAAAATCAACCCCCAAAACAGTGCAAAATCAGCCCCAAATATAGCCTCTAAACCATCTAAACAGCCCACAAAAATAGCCATCGAAACCAGAGAAAATAGCAGTAAAAAATCCAAAAAAACAACAAAACAATGAGCAGAAATGGTGAAACAGTGAGTAGAAACAGCGAACAAGCAAACCAGAAAAACAGTAAGCTTTAATCCTTCCGGCGACGGCCTAACGCACTTCTAAGGAGCAACTTGAAAGGTAAGACCTGAGGGCACCCTTTACTATATTTGTTTTGTTCTGGACGCGACATGTCTGGTTGGATGGGAAATACGTCCAGCCGGGTATACGAGGTCCTATATTAAAGACGGCCAAATTTCTGGTCACATCTTTCTTTGACGTTCCGTTATTTATCTTTTTGTTTGTTATTTATTTATTCATCGTTATTTTAATATTTCACATTTAGTTTGGTATTTACTATTTCACATTTATCTTGTTATTCATTTTCTTGTCTATTTAGTGTTATTTGTCTTTTCTACTTATTTACTCGCATTTTATCATTATTTTATCGCTTCTATTTTACTTTTGTTTATGTTATTTCGCATATACTTTCATGTCTATTTACATTGTGTTAATGATTTTATGTGTTATCCATTGCAGTATATCAGATGAAAACTCAGACATAAATTTCGTAGCCAAATCCGAATGGACGGTAGTGCGGTCTGTACTTGGGATACAACTCCACATACAGCTCAGGAAATACTCATATATGCGTGTTTATTGGTGCTATTTTTGTAAGAACGTTCGAATGTGTTTTTGAACGCAACTAGAACGTAAGTATTCTGCCTCACTCCATTCGAACGCGTCTTCGAAAGCTACATGAATGTGAACTCTCTGGAACACTTCATTTGAACGCGTTTACAAACGCTACATGAACGCACACACACCGGATAACCTCTTTCTTTATATTTTAGGCATTTTTGTCTCTTTAGTTATTTATTTTGATTTATGCACTTAATTATTTGCATTTATTATTAACGTTTTTACTGTTCTTATAATTTACATTATCGTACTTATTTATTAAATATGCTTTTGGAACTATGTGTTTGCTTTTATTTAAGAATTTATTTATGGGTGTGCAAATTTGTGTGTTATTTGAGGTATCTTGCATGTGTTGCATAAGACTTGGTCATACCATTGTGTGAACTCGTCCATTATACTGGCATAAGTAAGAGACCATTCCGAACCCACGGTTTGAGATCTTCCCTTGCGAGGGGCGAGTGCGGCCTTAAATCATTTCCCAGTTCACACTGGGTGGCGACTCATTTATTCTCCGGTTTAGTCCCCCATGGGCTACTCATACTCTCTACGGGCTGCGAGCCCAACAGTGGTCGCCGAGCATCATAGGTATAGCGGTGAACCCCACTTCGCTCCTACATCATGTTTGTGTATTATATCAGTTTATTAACCTGGAACACGAAAATATGCAAAAGCCTCTGTCGATGGTCAGATGCAAACACCCAAAGTAACCAAATTAATCATATGTCTATGTTAACCAAGTTACCTGAATTCATTAAGATTCAGTTCCAAGTTAGATGATCCATTTTTATTACTTCTAATTTAGAAAGTCTCCCTTATTATAATATATAAATTTGCATGACATTACCAACCGACCATATAGGCGGTATCCTGATTAAGTCAGAATTTTGATTAATTCTAACCGACCATAAAGGCGGTATCCATTTAAGTTAGGTTAAATCAATTTAATTAAATATAACTGACCATAAAGGCGTTATCCCATTAAGTCAGGTTTTAAGATAGTTTATATATTATAACTAAGGGAGATTAATCTAAATTATAATAATAAAAGCTTTACCTTTCACCCCAGCAGAGGGAAGTTACCTACTCATACTTTAAAGTAAAATAAAGAAAGATTTATTGATTAAAATAAAAATTAAATACAAGAAAGCTATAAATAAAAAAATAAGATACTATCTTATTAATATTCTTAAGGAAATCCCAGAAGAAGGTATGAAAATTTCAAATGAATTTGGCCTATATTTATAGGTTAATTTTGGCACTGCACGTCGCGACACATGAAACTTGCGCGTCACGATGCCCATTGATTGTTGACATGTGTCTGGCGGCTGTCGACAAACTGAATTATTAGCTCGGTATCGCGATGCGTGAAGGATTTGCGTCGCAACATTGACGTCATGATGACGCAAAAGATGATGCATGTCGTTAGGCTGAATTTTTATGCTGACATCATGTTGACGTGACGATGAAGCACGTGATGACGAGGTGATGATGCATGTCGACGGAATAGTGACTATGGCACGTCGCAACTCAGAAGCTGAGCGCGTCGCGAAATATGAAATTACATTTTTGCACTTATGTCCGGTTTTCGCTGTTTTGGCTCTGATTTGATTCCATTGAGTCCTGAAATCTTATTTATCTACAAAATACAAAAAAACATCAATAAATTCACAAAACACGAGAAACTATACAAAATATTAAGTAAAATGGGTGGTAAATATTGATCAGCACAACGTTTGAATAGGTATGGCTCGTCCCAGACATAGTGCTTGACTTCTTTGAAGAATTTCTTTCTTTGCTGATGTGTCCATTCCAACGGCCATTTTACCGATACTATGTAGTTTACATAGTCAGCATACCGAAGGACTTCCTAATGTTTGATGGCAAACATCTGTTCATATGGAAAAGTTTCTTTGATTGTCATCTCATTGCCAGTTTTTTCTCCATTCTCGAGCCTCGATAAGTGATATGCCACTTGATTTTCTGTCCCCTTCCTGTCTCGGATCTCCACATGAAATTCTTGCAATAGAAGCACCCAACGGATCAATCTGGGCTTGGCATCTTTCTCTGCGATCATGTATTTAATTGCTAAATAATTTGTGTAGACCACCACATTGGGACCTAGCAGATAGAAGCAGAATTTATCAAAAGCAAACATAATTGCAATCAACTCCTTTTCAGTTGCTGTGTAGTTCAGTTGTGCTTCATTCAAAGTTATACTGGAGTAGTAAATGGTGTGGAAAATTTTGCTTTGTGTTGTCCTAAAACTACACCTACAGCAAAATCACTAGCATCGCACATCACCACAAATGGAAGTATCCAAGTAACACCCCGCCAGAGGCAGGATGCTACCGGCAGGAGACATGATTGAACAATCTCCATAAGCCTCTAAATTTACGAAAATCAGACATGATGTATCCCAAAACTGGACAACCTGGATCGCAGTCCAGCATCAAAGGCAATCCAAGAATACTCCAAACAAATAAAAGAACCTCAGGTCCACACAAATCTCATCAAAATCATATCCTAAGGGCTCCGCCCACATCATCTATCAACACTCAAGGGCTCTGTGTGTTGGGGTTTTGGGCAAAGGACGCGACGGCAACGTTGTTCAGGGGAAATTGTAATTTTAAAACTTTTGAAATTACTGAATGAATTATTCAATATCCAATATGAATAACTCATTCATATTTCACCTAAATATATTTATTCGATATCAAATAATGACATAAAAATTAAGAAACGTCGCGAAACATTTACGAAAATGTTTTTCTGCAAAATGGCATAAAATACGTTTTTGACCGAACGGACCACCCAACACACATGAGGGCTGCCCAAGTCAGATCCAATAGTATTAGGGGTGTTCATGGGCTGTCCGAACATTGCCAAATTCACTGTTTGGGCAGCCGTCACCCGGTTGGCTCAAAAATCACCCAGTAATGCTGTTTTTTTCGTTTTCCCTTATTTCAACTTCGAACTAATTACCAGAAATTGTTCCAACACCCAAAACACATCCATACATTAAAATGACATCATTTTCATCACAAACAACTCATATTTTCTAGATCCGATTTTGCACAAAAATAATCAAATTTTCATGCTTTAATCCAACTTTTCAACATTAATCATAACACCAATCTATGTCACCACAAATGAACCACCCAAGAACAATTCTAGGCATTACAAGAGTGGTCATAACACTTTAGAATGGCAACCTATATGACAAAATTGAACAAATATTACAATAATATCTTTCAATTCTACTTCACACATGCTCAAAGCTTTCCATTTCATCCTCCAAACCAAAAAAGCCCAAATTCTAAGAAAAAGAAACCCTATAATCCATCTAGATAATCAAGAACATGAAACATGCTTTCAAAGCTTAGGGGAATTGAAGATTACCTTTAATCTCTTATTTTCCTAAAGCTTTTTCTTGATTTTTCTTCATTTTCTTCCTTGAATCTTCAAGCCAAGATTTGAGAGCCTTTTTAGGATGTCATTCGGCCATGGTGTTCTTCTTTTATCAAGAAAATAAAATTTTCTAAATTAAAAAGAAGTTTGACCGACTTTAGGGGCATTTTGGTCATTTTTGACAATTTAATTCAATTAAATATAATTAAAATTTATGTTAAGAAATCAAATTTGCAGACCTAAAGTTTAATTAAAACATGCAACATATATCAATAATAATTAGCCATATAACATAACAATTATGAAATATATATATTATTTAATCATTTAAATATTTAACATTTAAATATCTAAATATTTAATTAATATATTTATTATTATATATGTATTTTTATTTACATTAAATAAAAATACATCTATTAATGGCATGTGTCAAAGTCTCATTTGACACTTAATTAATGTGTATCAAATCAAATTATGTATCAAATACAAATATACAATAATTACGATTGACCAAAATCCCTTAAAGCATGTGTCAAAGTCTCAAGTCAAAGGATCACTATGCTCGTTCAACTCGAGAAGATTCCTAATGACGGTGGTGTACCATCTATTAGGAAATCTTAGTGAGTCAGTCACTGTTTATCAAATAAACACCTATATATCTATACGAGTCTCCCAAGACTCATGGTTCATTGGGATAAACCATCGGACCAAGACACGATATACGACATGTATTTGTCTTAATGGATTTTACTAACCGACCCCTGTTAGTAAATCTTGACCAAGAACTTTATTTAAGGATATACAACTTATAGAGACGCTTCCCAATGTCAATTACAAACTACGTTGTAACTGTGCACTATATTGTAAATCCTAGGGTCTTTGTCTAATATACACATATCATTAATTCAGATTTAGTTTCAATCTAATCATAATTAGATATCTAATCGTAATTAGATCGAATATGTGTATAAAATACAAGAGGTGCTACCATTAAATAAGTAATATTATGGAAAAAGGAATTGTTCGTATTTATAAATCGGACATAAATACGATCCGGATTCGCACTCTGAGCACTAACCCAAAAAATTTCTCCCACTGGCTCTAGTTCCAATCCACGGTATCATATACACATCTCAATATGTATCACATACTCATAGCCCTTAAGAGCTCACCTAGCACTCAAGAGGTAGGCATCAACAAGTAAGCCCGCTTTAACAAATTGTGTCTGTCCAATAAACCCAATTATTTTCCTTAGCCAACATCTTTCATATTTTGTAGAACCCAAGTTCTACATAAATATGACTCAGATGCGACATCAATATTGTGTTATAGCTATTAAGTTGTCTATGTATTTAAGGATCAAATCCAAAATATTATGCAGACAACCGCAAACACAACATTGATATCAAAACTTCTAATCTATAAGGTCACTATACAACTTCATAAGTCAATACTTCATAAGTTGCAATGAAATCCACTAATAAAGTAGAATCAACGATGACACTTTCTAACTTTATATGACATAGACCATCTAATGTCATAATTAGACTCAAAACTAATCTGACCCTAATGGTTGCAGATTATATTCTCCATGAATAAGAAATTTTTTTCTTAATATCTCAAAGATAACAAAGAACATGTTTCCAGACACATCTTATGGTCTACAGGGTATCAAAATAACTCATAACAATTACAATTAAATTATATCTTCAATCGCACATAATATAGTATTTATTATGATATCATCATATGATGCATCATATTTATTAGACATTCTAATCAATTTCTCATTCGACAAAGGAATCATCATTTACAAAAGATAAATACTATATAAAAGAGATACACTAACTGTCAAACAATTATACTAACTGTCATATAGATAGTTTTAATGTGTCCTTTATTAGATCATATCTAATGCACGACTAATGGGAGTTTCTCACAAGTCTCTTATTTTATATAATATATGAAACTTTATATCAAATATAACAGAGACTACTCCCACTGCTATCACGGAGAAAAGAAGACTTAGGTAAACTTTTACCTCACAAACATTTCATTATTACATTAACAATGATAATGTCGTTAGGATAAATAACACTAGAAAGAAATTTGTATGCTCCCACTGACCCTATTATCATATATGTATTTTCTATGCTTTGATAAAATCAGACAATCTGACTGTATCAAAATTAGAGAGCACATATTTTCGGAAAGCTTATTTGAGTCTACAATAGGCTCTATAAGCTTGTACATCAAACTGTGATCTTAGCAGAATACAAACTCTAGGGCCATTCTAGAATGAATTCTTCAAACAAAGAAACCACAACGGACCTCTCATTCGAAGAAAACATTCATGAATGCCATTTGCATTCTTTAGCCAAAATACATAGTTTAATATCAATATTAACCAACAGATCTTTAATTATTCAATTAGTGCGACTAGAGATAAGTTTTCTCAGAATCTACAATAGATCACTGAGTATAACTTTTCTCACTGCCATACTATAAAAGTCAAACCTTTATCAAGCTCACTTTGCTTTTGCTGTGCAACTAATTTACATATATTATGAACAATTTGATTATTCGGGATAGTAGAAAAGATATTCTATCAAATAGAATACAATATTATATTAAATAGAATAAATGATAAGCTTTTACTTGTACCTCCGAGGCGCAGTACTTTCAATCATATAACTATTATACAAAAGAAAGATCCAAATCTCAAACTTTTCAAGATTTGAAATTTCTACTTATACATATCATATACGTAATTGTAGAATTTAATGGAACAGTAATTAAAAGGATGAATTAGTTAACTGAAGCATAACCCTAAGAGCATTGAAACTAATCTGGTAACATTTAATATCAAACGAATAAAATCACATAAGATTCGATTTCTCCCACTGATCAATTACATCCAATGGAATCGTAGAAGAATAATATTAAGTAAGAATTATATTCATTAAATAAATTTAGAACAATTCAAATACTCACAATGAATTTTAAAATATAGTTTTCAACACTTCAAATAGAATAACTTGAACTAGTCAAAATATTATATCTGCGTTTCATCAGGCACATATTGAAAGTTCTCGAACCATTAAAGACATTCAATATATTTTCTGTAGAAACATGTAACTAAGTCATGAAAATTCGTTAACTAAGTTACGAAGTAAGGATAACTATCTATGACAATTTATAATTCATTAAACTACATACATCCAATGTATTAGTTTAATAAATTTGTGGTCCAATGATGATAATTGGTTAAATGAGATTTAATCACATTCCTGAATACAATATTCATTAAATGGATAAGGATATGTGGTGTGATCTTGTATCAGACCATCCTTTATCATACAGAATAAGCATCTAATGCTTACGTGATAAAATCTCATAAAGCACTGTTCTAAGTTATTTAGTTAACCTAATATTTTTCTTAATGTTTATCGTCTTATCAATGACACTACTAGTCATATTAAAATATGTAATAATTATTTATAAAGAACAAGTAACTATCCAATAGTCGCAAGTTCTGATATCAAATATCAAAAACAGTCATTAAACATTATTTTAAATAACTAGATGGGAGATGTGGTATCCAATACCTACAGTTGTCGTATTATGAGAATCGATATTCTCTATACACAACTATACACATCTCATTTCCTTAGCTTTATAATTTACTTTCAATTATTTACAACAATTGTAAATAATTGATTAGAAAACTGTGTCAAACAAGTGACTTCTAAAAGTCACTAAAGCCAAAAAATGTCATTATAAGATAAACAAATACCTAATGAGGATTTCTTAATGCCAGTCAAGAATCTCGAGACATGAACTAATTCACGTCAATTCTTACCGCACAAGAAACTATTATCTCTAGATAATTATATCCTCAAACAGATATCTATTTAGATTACCTTTCGTGACTTAGCAATTAAGTCACTAATGTAAGGGTTTTGGCGCGGGCGCAGTGGAAGCTCGCAATTCGGGCGGAATAGTAATTTTAAAACTTTTTAAATTACCGAACAAATTATTCAATATCTAATATGAATATTTTATTCATATTTCACCTAAACACATTTATTCGATATCAAATAATGGCATAAATAAGGTAGAAACTTCGCAAAAGTTTTACGAAAAACGTTTTTCCGCAAAATGACGCAAAACGAGTTTTTGACTGAACCGACCACCCAACACTTATAGGGACTGCCCAGGTGTCCCCAAATAGTGTTGGGGCAGTTCATGGGCTACCTGAACGTTGACAAATTCATTGTTTGGACAGCCATCACTCGGTTGGCTCAAAAGTCACCCGGTAACGCCATTTTTCGCCGTTTTCGCATTTTTCAACTCCGAAACAATTTCCGGAAATTATTCCAACACCCAAAACACATCCAATACATTTATATGACATCAAATTCATCAACATAAACCCATATTTTCCAGAACTGTTCCATAAACAAAAAATGCCAATTTTCATGCTTTAAATCCAATTTTTCAAGATTAATCCAATTAATCAAAACACCAATCAAAGTCACCACACATGAACCTGCCAAGAAAAATTCTAGGCATTACAAGAGTGTTCATAACACTCTAGAATGGCAACATATCATCAAATGATTAAATTGAACAATAATTGCACTAATTTCATCCAAATCAACTTCATACATGCACTTCACTTCCAAATCCATCCTCCAAACCAAAAACACCCAAATTCTAAAGTAAAGAAGAAACCCTAAAATCCATATAGATAATCAAGAACGAGAACCATGCTTTCCAAGCTTAAGGGGATTGAATATTACCTTTAATCTTTAATTTTCCTAAAACTTTTCTTCCTTGAATCTTCAAACAATTTGTGAGAGTGTTTTGGAAGAGGGTGTTCGGTCATAAGCTTCCTTTGGAAGAAAAATGAAAAAAAAAAAAACTTTAAAAAATAATGGTGACCGACGTATGAAGGGCTTTTTGGTAAATTTGTAAATTTCATCCAATTAAATAAAAGTAAGACTTATGTTAGCAAATCAAATTCACACATTAATCTTAATAAAATCATGCCAGTAATAATTAAATATTTTTCACAACATTTATGAAATATGGATATTATTTAACTATTCAAATATTTAACAATTAAATATCTAAATAATTAATTAATATAATTATTATTATATATGTATTTTTATTTACATTAAATAACAAATACATATATTAATGGCATGTGTCAAAATCTTATTTGACACTTAATTAATATGTATCAAATCAAATTTTGTATCAAATACAAATACACATTAATTATGATTGACAAAAAATGCCATTATGCATGTGTTTTCGTTTAACCGATTAAACTATTCGAATTAACTCATTTAATCCGATGAAGTTTTATGAATAATCTATATTATTCATAACACGTTGCCCAAGTGCTCAACAAGTACACTTCATATTGTAGGACTCTCTAAGTTTTGGTTTATCCGTCACGAAATCCAATTTCGTGTCCATAATTCACCCACTCATGAATTATGAAGACCACATATAATCTCGCTAAACTATGCAAGTCGAGGTCATTGCATACGTATAATCCCTCCGTCACATGTTATCCATATTATACCTAGGATATAGATAAGAACATCAAATCCTTTCGGTATAATATACTCGACTTTCAAATTTACGATTTCTAAATAACACTCGGAACTGATTTCCAAAGTTATACCACGGCCATGGATTTACTAGATCGCAATCACTTGTAGGATGCCTATGCCCTGTATACAGGACTGCAAGATTTTATCTTGATACGCACATGATATCATAAGCATCAGTCCACACCCAACGAACAGTCGCAGGTCTGATCTAAATAGATTTGTGACGTGACTGCCATCAAAGTGTGGAGGATAACTCATATTCCATAGTAGTATCTCAAGTCGGAGGATCACTATGCTCTCTCAACTCGAGAAGATTCCTATTGACGTTGGTGTACCATCTATTAGGAAATCTTCAGTGAGTCGTTCATTGTTTATTAAATAAACATCTAAACGTCTATCCGAGTCTCCCGAGACTCATGGTTCATTGGGATAAACCATCGGACCAAGTCATGATGTACGACATGTACTGGTCTCAATGGATTTTACTAACCGATCCGTGTTAGTAAATCTTGACCAGGAACTTTATTTAAGGATATACAATGTATAGTACTAGTGATGCTTCCCAATGTCAATTACAAACTACGTTGTAACTGCGCACAACATTGTAAATCCTAGGGTCTTTGTCTAATATACACATATCAGTAAATCAGATTTAGTTTCAATCTAATCATAATTAGATATCTAATCGCAATTAGATCGAATATGTGTATAAAAGACAAGAGGTGCTACCATTAAAAAAGTAATATTATGGAAAAAAGAATTGTTCGTATTTATGAATCGGACATAAATACGATCCAAATTCTCACTTTGAGCACCAACCCTAACACTGTGCCCACCATATCATAAACCATTAAAACTTTAACTTATTAATACAACCCACGTGCTCAGCACGAAAACAACAGAACATCAATCACAAATCCTAGGCCTCTATATCCTTTCCAGGACACTTGCGAAGGTGACTGCTGCTTGGGTGATCCGCGTCTCGAGTAAGACTTCCAAAGCTGAAGTGGTTGACCTATCTGGAAGTTAACCTGCAACACTAGCAAACTGATTTGGTGTGAGTTTTAAGATCTCAGTAAGTAATCATGCAAGCATTACAAATAAAGCATACAAATCAATCACACTAGAAATTTTTCTGAGTTTTCAAGTTATTACGAGTCTTAGAATTATCAACATTCTATTATCGTTTATACTATACCGATATCAAATTTTCACATTTACATAATTACATATTGTCAATATAATGGCTATACATTCAAAGCACACAAATCATGGATTCGAAATCACAAAGTATGTCACATAATATCGAAACCATTTCAACGTTGAAACGTGAAGTCATATATTAATACTTATTACAGTAAATATCTTTGAAATATCATCAATCGGTAAATGTAACAAACTTCCTTCAATATCAAATATCATCAAACTATCTTTCTTTACCTTCTTTAATCCATGATAACCTTACAACAACTTAATACTTGAGTGGTTTAATATACATTCACTCATACCATAACACACTTTTTTATATACATGCAAATACAATTTCTAAATCCTTACACATATACGTACATATCAATACAATTTAGCAAACATGTTTTACAACCTATGATATTTGCATCGGTTTCAAATTATCCATTCATTTCACATGAGCATACACAATCCATACATATCACGAGTTCTGTCATTTACATACATATAGTCAGACATATTTATAAACACCATACAACCAACCACAAAGCACACATAATAATCAATACATCCAAGATCACATCATCCAACAATACATACATATGGCTGGCTTACACACGCATAATGCTCGTACAAGACTCATTACTTATTTTAGAATAGGTATTAGATGAATATCATCCGAACGGATTCCTAACAGCTCGACTACTATACTAAGAAATCATCAACCAATTAAACCTACATTCATGCATACATATTACGACACACCAAACTCATCGTATAACTTTTCATACATAAGCGCATCCAAATAAAACACTCTAAAACTTCATTCAACACTCACATACAAACACATATTCCAAACATACTAATATATATACTACTTCGATTTCAAATATCATAGCCTTTACCAATCTTCATTTCTTAACATCATATGCATATACGAATACATGTTCATTTACTTATACCTTTCCATATTTATTTATATACATGAGTTTATATCGATACAGGTTTATACTATCACATACATCCAATCATATACATACCATTACGAGTCCATGTAGTTACATGCATCAATACATACATTACATACATCATCATCATCAAACTACTCACATCATATCATAGCAATAACGAAAATCCTTACCTGTGAAGGTCGATTACCTAACTGTACATAATCATTGACTTCTTTCTCGATAGTACCTATTATCTATTCTCGTCTTAACTTAAACACTTCAATTATATATATATACTAGTTTTTACCCGTGCCTACGGCACGGTGTTACAGTATTTGGCCTGTGCCTACGGCATAGTGTTACAGTATTTGCTCGTGCCTACGGCACGGTGTTACAGAATTAAATGATTTTATTTTTTAATTAAATGATTTTATTTTAAATTTCTATTTTTTAATTTGAAATTTTGAAATTTTTTGACCCTTTCCATCAATCAATTCACTCTCTTTCCTCCAATTACCAATGAAATGATATGGGTCATCAATTAAGCCACATAAAGAGAGCCGTTGGATACACTCTCTTTCCTCCAACACCATTCTCCTTTATTATATAGATATAATGATAAATCAACATTCAAGCACTCATCGCGTGGGTTACTAACCTGGCCTCGCAAGCACTCCGGGTCCTAGTCACATCTGTCAAAATAAATGGTGAAGTGCCCTTAGAATCACGACTTACGGAGTTCTAGACTAAACTGTAATAAAATCATGGAACTTTCCGGAACAACCAAATCAAGTCTGTTTTCAATACTTTCATTTTCAGTAATCTTAGAACATCATTTTAAACTAAATTAAGTCACCAGTTCACCTAAATTCTCGACTTACGCATTTTTGGAAAAATCTACCGAAAACGTTTCCGCAAACGCTTCGGAAGGGTTCAGAACCCTCCGAACCTACCCGGATTTATCTAAACATTTTCATAATATCATTTATAACTCATCACTATTATTAATATCAAAAAACATGATTCTTCGCAAAAACCCACTTTTGCAGAAAACTTACATATTCTATCGGATAGATCAAACTCATTATGTTTTCACTCGGATTCTACTGAATGCTCGTATTCAATATATTGATACTCAAAATATTCATTTTATATCATTACACTACTCTATGAAACTACTGGATGCATCCGAACATTTAACAGAAAACTTGATATTTGTGGATTTTTACCGGGAGGTCTTACCGAGATTTCGAGGGCATATACGGACTCCAAGTAATCCCACAAACGCGCTGGAATCGATGGAATTCTGATCGGATTTACTGTTCATCGTGGGTCACTATTAATCCGAATCGTTTTCTCTCGATTCACGTGAAACCAAGCACCGTTCCTCAAATCCGACACCGTATCGTTGTAGTACTCTCTGAGAGCTTTGATTTGGTGGGTGGTTCGGGCCATGAAATGAAGCGACGGACCGAGATCTAGAAACCCAAAGCAACACATTTCCTTCTTTTTCTCACCGTTTTTTGGTGACTTGGGAGCTGCCACCGGCCACCACAAGGTGGGGGTGGCCGGCGCACCCCCTTGGCCGGTCGCGCCGGCTGGCAGGTAGACCCGGCCGGTGGTTCGGTTCCGGTTCGGAACCGAACAGGAACCGACCGGTTTCCGGTTCCACACTTAAGTGGAACCGGAACCTTGAACCGAACCGGAACGGTTTGGTTCGGTTCCGAACCTTTTTTTTTTAATTTTGAAAATAAATTAAAATAAATGAGATTAATTTTATAAATAAATAAAATTATTACATTGAAGAGCTTAAGTTGCCTACGTATCCTCCAAGTGTGAGAGGAATCAAAGCTCACGTAGTTCCATTATAATTTTAAGTCATATCCCCTTTGTAAATTTACTATTTTACAATTATCAAGCATCATTATCAGTTGATCCTTCGGCTCCGGTTCCGCTTGCACTTGTTGTTGCACTTACAGATGCATTATCAAACAAATCTTCAAAATCATCATGGGCATCTTCTTGTTGTCTCAGATCAGCTCGAGTCCAATCATCCACATAAGTTGTTGCTTCTAGAGTGCTTGGATGTAATGAAGATCGCCTAGCTTCCAATATATTGCCTCCCAAGCTGAAGGCTTGCTTAACCGCAACGGTGGAAATATGTGCTGTCAATATCTCTTTTGCAATAATTGATATAACATGATATATATTTTGATGTCGGTTCCACCATTCAAGGATTTTAAAATTTTTACTAACTAAACTTTCAGTAGAAAACTCGAAATTTGTAGATAAATAATTATCTAATTCAGGGTTATTAGTTGTCGTATCCCTAGCTTTTTTATTTCGTTGCAATAACCAACGATCCACTGCGCTAAGTCTTGTTTGAATTACCGATTCGCTACTACTAGATTCACCTAATGTTCCTAAGTTATATCGTACAATATAATCATTAAATAAATCAATTAAATCATTTCTTAATTTCGTCGTTATTCTTGTAATATCAATTTCATCTAATATTCCTAAATAACCATAGTAAGCTTGTAAAGCACCATTCAAACCTTCTAATTTAAATCTATGATAAAAAATAGCAGCAATAAGATAAAGTAAAGGAATTTCTCTAAAATAATGCAACCATTTTAACTTCATAACAGTAATGGTTTCGAACAAAACATGATCATTAGGATCGCTACTTTCAACATGTTCATCCAAAGAACCAACAATATTCAAACTTTCAATAAGAAATAAATGTGCTGTAGGATAATAAACACCGCTAAAAATTAAAGTAGCATCATTAAACAATTTTAAAATATCTAAAAAGTTTTCACAAATATCCCATTGACTGGGATAAAGTGTGATATTCTGAACATGTTGAGAAAAAAAACTACATAATGCATCTTTGTATTGAAATGCTTGACATAAAAGAAAATAAGTTGAATTTCAACGTGTTGGAACATCTCTTGAAAATTTAATCGGTTTAATACCATTTATTTTACAAAATTTCTTCCATTCTCTCCTAACTTGAGAATATGACCAAATACAGTCAAGTGCCGTTTTAATTGGATCAAGGAAAGGTGATAATAATTTTAGACCGTCTTGAACACATAAGTTAAGGACATGACATGTACAACGAATATGAAAAAATCGACCCCCTAAATTTGGTTCACATAAGGATTTTAAATCATTGATGGATGCAGTATTTGCAGATGCATTATCAAATCCAATTGTTAAAATTTTTTCTACTAAACCATATTCATCAAAAATTACCTTCATTATTCTATAAATATTATGTGCAGTATGTTGGTCATCAAAAACTCTAAATGCAATAAGTCATTTTTGCATGGTAAATGATGCATCAATCCAATGACAAGTCACACCCATGTATGAGTGTGTTTGCCAATGGTCACTCCAAATATCAGAACATATACAAATACGACCTTTCATCTCTTTAAATATTTCATTCAAAATAATTTTTCCATCTTTATATAATTTAAAAATATGACATTTTATTGTGTTTCGAGTCATTCTACATGCAGAAGGGTTTAAAGCATTATGCACGTAATTAGTAAAATGAAGTTTTTCACCAAAGCTTAAAGAAAGATGTGCCATGCAAGTTAATTTCGCAAATTCTTCTCTATTTTTTCTTCTGAATATTTAAATAAATCTACACCACTCGTACCTCATCTAGATGATGCGTACCTGGCTATTTGAGTTTGCGTCGTATCAATTCCAAGTTCAACCGGATGATGTCTTTCCAGATGCTTGATCATATTGCCGTATCCACCAGAAAATTTATAGGTAACCCCACAATAGTTGTAAATTGATCGTTGTGTATTATCTTCTAGGCGTTCCAAATGAAAATGAATTTTGAAAACATTCGAGGAACGAGCCTTAACTTCTATTCTCCGTGATTGTGCACCAACACTAGGGTCGCTCTCTTGGGTTGGCATATTTGACATTATGTTCTCAGATGAGCTTGCCATTTTTCGTTTGAGAAATTAGGAATAAAAATAAGAAAATTGACTAATTACGAATGATAATAACTAATTGAATTGAGATTGAGAATAAGATAATTGTATGAATTATTGAGAATAAGAGAATTGTATGAATTGAGATTGAGAATAAGAGAATTATAGGAAATGAGAGAGTTGAGAATTTGGTGTGTTGAAATAATGAAAAATGAATCTTGTTTATAGAGTTTTAGAATTTTTTTGATACAAAAAATGCCCCTAAATATAACCGTTTTATTACCGTTATTAGGGATATATTAGTAATTTAGATTTTATTTTATAATTTTTTTTAAAAAAAAAACATTTTTTTTATTTGGATAGGGAGCCAAACGGCTCCCTGCCCCCTGCCCCCAACGGCTACTAGCCGTTAGGGAGCCCAATGGCTAGTAGCCCAAGTTGGGGGCAGGTTTTTTTTTTTTTAAACGGTTCCGGTTGGAAACGTAGAACCGGTGGAACCGTAAGGTTCCACCGGTTCCGAGCGGTTCGAGTTGGTGTCGAACCCCAACCGAACCGGTCGGCTACGGTTCCGGTTCCGGAATCGGTTGGAACCGAAACCTTCCGGTTCCGGTTTCGAAACGGAACCGTGGCCGGGTCTACCGGCAGGCCACCAGTGCGACTGACAGAGACTAAGGGCGAATTTGGGGGTTGGGGGGTCGAATGGGGATTTAGGGAAATTATAAGAATTTTTAAATTTCTAGAAACTTCTAGGTTTATATAGAAAAGTTTCAAAAATTACCACTAGGCCCCTCACGAATTTGCACTTTGGTCATTCTTCATGGATCATTTCGGTAATTCTCAAAATTGAGGCCCTTCACGTGAGAATTGCAAAATGTGTTCAACATGAAAGTTGTTCATCTAAAAAAAACGAGTCCGATGATTTAAGAATCAGCTCAATCGAAGTTGATTTGAAAGTTTTATAGCTGAAACAAGAAACTTTTACGCGTATAACAATAAAATCAAAAATCGCGTAATCGGTTCTTAGAACCACGCATTTTCTACCGCGATGAAACTTCACTTAAAAATATTCTCACCTATTTTTCAACCCATAAAGTCTAATTTTAGAACACGATCCCTTTCCAAATCTTTTAATTTAATTCAAAAACTTTCTCGTACTATTCCGAAAAACCTGGGATATTACATCCTCCATTCCTTATAAAAATTTCGTCCTTGAAATTTCTCCATCCTTAAGTCCAATCATTCGGAACCGATCGTATGTAAATTACCATCTTATCCTTGTTCGAAAGTCACCTCACTTTACATATTTTCAAAAGTTAAGTATGTAAGGGTTGGTACTCAAAGTACCAATCCGGATCATATTTATGTCCGATTCATAAATACGAGCAATTCCATTTTCCATAATATTACTTATTTAATGGTACCACCTCTTGTCTTTTATACACATATTCGATCTAATTACGATTAGATCGAAACTAAACCTGATTTAGTGATACGTGTATATTAGACAAAGACCCTATGATTTACAACGTAATGTGCATTTACAACGTAGTTTGTAATTGACATTGGGAAGCGTCACTATAAGTTGTTAAATAAAGTTCTTGGTCAAGATTTACTAACACGGGTCGGTTAGTAAGATTTACTAATCTTCAATAGTTGAGCAAGCATAATGGGCATTTGACTTGAGATAAAACAGTGGGATATATGAGTTATCCTCCACACTTTGATGGCAGTCACGTCACCGATCAATTTAAATCAGACCTCTGCCTGTTCATTGGGTGTGGACTGATGCTCATGATATACAGTGCGTATCAAGATAGAATCCGTTAGTCCTGTGTACAGGGCATAGGCATCCTACGATGTTTACGATCTAGTAAATCCATTGTTGTGGTATAACTTCGAAAATCAGTTCCGAGTGTTATTTAGAGATCAAAAATTAAAAAAGTCGACTATATTATACCGAAAGGATTTGACGTTCTTATCTATATCCTAGGTATAATATGAATAGCCTGTGACAGAGGGATTATACATATGCAATGACCTCAACTTGCATAGTTTTGTGAGATTATCTGTGGTCGTCATAATTCATGAGTGGGTGAATTATGGACATGAAATTGGATTTTTGTGACGGATAAACCTAAATTTAGAGAGTCCCACAATATGAAGTGTACTCATTGAGCAGTTGGGCAACGTGTTATGAATAATATAAATTATTCATAATACTTCAACGGATTAAATGAGTTAATTCGAATCGTTTAATCAGTTAAACGATAAAATTTGCATTATGGGATTTTGGTCATTTAATAATTTTTGAGTATTTATATTTGATACATAATTTGATTAGATACACATTTATTAAGTCAAATGAGATTTTGACACATGCCATTAATATATGTATTTATTATTTAATGTAAATACAATACTTGTATAATAATAATTATATTAGTTAATTATGTAAATATTTAAATGGTAAATGTTTGAATAATTAATTGATAAATTTTTTCATAATTATTATGAAAAATGTTTAATTAATATTGGTGACACATGACATGATTTAATTAAACCAAATGTGATTTTTTAAATTAAAGTTTGATTTATTTAATTGGATTAAATGTGGCAAATGACAAAATTACCCCCTAAAGTCGACAATGAGGATTTTTTAAGGTAAACAATTTTCATTTTCCATATCTTCATCCATGACCGGTGCTTACACACGCGTATAACGCAAGCGCACGTATCGTTCAAGTAGTATAAAAAGTATCGATCCCACGAGGACTTAATACCTAAGCTATTAATTTTATGAGGTCAAATGATTACTAGTATCTAACAGATTGTTGGATTGATTTGAAATGGTGACGATTCTAATTTAAAAACAAGTAAATAAAATTGTTCGAAAGTAGGTTTTAAGAAAATTCAATATTAAAAACTATCTAGGGTTGTGATTTCTTCCAATATCATTTTAAAGATGAAGAGGTTATCTTAAAGTTGGGTAATATATTGATTTATTAACCTGGAACACTAAATTATGTGTAAGCCTCTGTCGATGGTCAGACACAAAGACCCAGTTTAACCCAATTGAACCATATGTCTATGTCAACCAAATTATCTAGATTCATTAAGTTTAAGTTCCAATTATGGCTACCCCCGCCCGACATGTATATGTCTATCCTGTAAGGATATCTATTAAAGGGTTATTTATCCTCAAGGAAGATCGTGGACTATTGAGTCTAAGGTCTTAAACTTAAAATCTCTATGTCTAGTTCATTTTTAAGTTTCCCAGTTCAATTTTATTAATGGCCAGTTAATGAAAAAGCATTAAGATTAAGACTCAATAAATAAATCTTTAATTACCCAAGCTATAATCTAACCCCTTTATAAACCGGTGATATTGGATTTCATCACAACCCCAGATAACTGGCTTAGTTACGACACATATTTATGGATAGTAAAAATTTAAATAAAATAAAAGACAAAAAGTAAAATATTGAAAATTAAATTGTTGAAAAGTAAATGACGGAAAGTAAATGTTGAAATTAAATTACTGAAAAGTAAATGCTGGAAGTAAATTGCTGAAAGTAAATTGCTGAAAAGTAAATGCTGAAAGTAAATTACTGAAAAGTAAATAAAGTAAAAGTACAATAAAAGAAATGCTGAGGTAAAAGGATCCACTTTTATTAATTATATTTTAGATATCTCCCTTAATATAATATATTAATTTTGCATGATAATTACCAACCAGCCATATAGGCGGTATCCAGATTAAGTCAAATTAATAATTAATTACCAACCGACCAATCAGGCGGTATCCAGTTTAGTCAGGTTAAAACAAATTTAAATAATTACCAACCGACCAATATGGCGGTATCCTCGTTAAGTCAGGTTTTAACTAGTTTATATATTATAATTAAGGGAGATTAATCTAAATATTAGTAATAAAAGTTTTACCTTTTACCCCAGCAAAGGGGAGTTACCTCCTCATTACTGAAAAGTAAAAACTGAAAATTAAAGAAAGAAAAGTACTGTGCGTACAAGTAAATTGCGGAAAGTAAAAACTGAAAAGTAAAGAAAAGAAAGTACGAAAATGAAAATTAATTACTGAAAGCTGTAAATAAACAAACAAGATATAATCTTCTTAGTATTCTTAAGGAATTCCTTAGAAGAAAGTATGAATTTTACAAATGAAATGG
This sequence comes from Zanthoxylum bungeanum, assembly GCA_019454045.1. NCBI lineage: Eukaryota > Viridiplantae > Streptophyta > Magnoliopsida > Sapindales > Rutaceae > Zanthoxylum > Zanthoxylum bungeanum. The sequence goes on from SKCR01031915.1 coordinate 104,619, forward strand.
CTTGGTATTTATAGGCAAAATTTTGCCTCCATCAAATCATCCACCAAATCAATTATTAATTGCTCCACTAATTGCTCCACCAAATCGATTATTAATTGCTCCACTAATCTCTTATCATGTTTGGTGATGATTTGATAATTTTTATTATTTTTTTATTAATTTATTTTTTTGCTTTGAAAATGATTGAAAGTGACTTTAATAATTACACCCTACACACTTCTGGATGGTTCATCAATTTCGGGCATGAAATTTTCAGAATTAAAAATTATTTTGTCTTTCAAAGTTGTAGATCTTTGAGTCTTCCTTAATCTGGAACTTGAATCAACTCAATCCCATATTTGAGTAAAAGGTTATGCCCAAAATACGACAGATGCGCAAAACTGGAATTTCCAAAACTGCACTTCGTCAAAACGCCCTTTCAAGTTTCCAATCTCCAAAATTAAAATATCAAGTCCAATAATTGCCCTTATTTGACCCATATTTCATCCTAAATGATTTCATTGAGACCCGATATTATTTTATCTGCAAAATAAACTAAAACACATCAAAACGTTCATCAAACCCGAGAAACTAAACAAAATATTAAGTTAAAGGGGCGGTAAATATGATATATTTTCCGCTCATCACACCCCCAAACCTAACATTTTGCTAGTCCTCAAGCAAAACAACAAAATAAAATACAAGTAACAATTAAAATTAAACTAAGCCACTTTCGTAGGGATCACGGTTGCATTTAGCGTATGCAACAAGCCTTTAAACCCCTAGGTGTCCCTAGTGGACGAGTTATAGTCTCGTGAGGGCTTACAGCAACGATACCCACAAACGTTTTACAAAAGTAAAAAGATAATAAAACTAATGCACACAAAAGCAAAAAGACAAGAGAAAAGAGAATAAAGAAGTTAGTGACTAATCAGGTGAAACTTCTACTCCAAGTTACTAGTTGTTTTGTTTCATTCTAAATTACTGAATAAGTAAATTCTCCGATTATTTATACCATTCTTCATATACACATCCAACAAGATATTAATCAACTCATTTTTGCCCACAACAGTCATAAGTGCAGTTGATAAGAGAGTAGTAATATTTTTGTCCAAAAGTTCTATCAGATTTCACACCTTTTGGTAGCAATGGAATAATTTTTCTGATTTTTCTGATTTTTTCTTTGATTTTTTTATTTATATACAATATCTTCTATCTATGTAACGAGTGTTGGGTCGATGGCTCCCAAACCAGTTGGCTTTAGGGCACCAGGTGTTAAGACACCCCTACGGACTTAATTACTCAGACTTCAGATATTTATATTTTTGCAGCATCTTTGATCCATGTAGCGAGCTTTGGGCCAATGACTCCAAAACCAGTTGGTTTTAGGGCACTAGGTGTCAAAACACCCTTACAGACTTAATAACTCGGATCTCGGACGTTTTTTTTTTTTTTTTTTTACTCCATTGCTTTTTGATATGCTTCCTCCAATTAAACTAGAGCACTGAATATTACAAACTTTTCAATTTTAGCTCATGTCCGTATGTTACTATATATGTTGATAATACATGTCAACTGAGCAAATGAAGATCCATTTTAGTCCGTTTTAAGGAGAATTCACAAATTAAATAATTCAAAATGAAATAAACAAAAATTAACTTGTTTCGAATTAGGTTTGAGATACGTCTCAGGAGTGGAAACTCCTTACTCAGCTATCTCTTACCAATTTCACATTTTTAGTCAAAATAAAAATACAACAACACAAAATATTTTTTGTAATTTTTGAAAATTTTTCAATTTTTTATTGCATTTTTCGAAAAATTTTGAACTAAAAATAGAAACAACACACAACTAAAAAAACAAGGTACTAATCAACTAATTCTCTCCCCCAAACCTAAATGAGACATTGTCCCCAATGTCTTAAACAGTAAAAGGAGAGTTAAGAAGGTTGTACCTGGTTAGCTGAAATCTACAGGAAATTAAAGGTTAAAATCCAGATTAATCCGACGCCTCTTACCACGATCGTCCTCGGACCAATTTATCTTTGAAAGGATAGGGTCAACTTGTGGTTCATAGGCTATGAGTTGGTCTATTAGATCCGGAGCAGTTCTGGCAGTAAAGAGTAGTTCTTTCACAGGTTTTGACACGAACCCATTTCTCCGAGCATCATCAAGAAACACACAAAGAAAATCATAAAATCCATCAACGTTGAGCAGTCCAAGCGGTTTCTGGTGTATGTTCAGGTTTGCCCAAGATAGAACTATAAAAATTTCCTCCAGTGTACCCAAGCCACCTGGCAAAGCGATAAAAGCATCAGCACGGTTAATCATTTCTACCAGTCGTTCAGACATACCTGGCACGATCAGTTCCTCTCCGTTTGATGATTCAATAAGATTTGCCTCTGCCAAGGGTTTTGGGATGATTCCTAAAACGTTACTACATCCTTCCTGTACGGCTTTTGAAACGATCCCCATAAGTCCAAGATTGCCTCCGCCATATATTAAGTGCATATTCCTTGTAGCTAAGACTCAACCCAATTCCTATGCTGCTTCTATGTATTGTGGTTTAGTACCAACACTACTACCGCAAAACACACAGATGTTTTCAACTCGTCTTCTTGAAATGGCTTCCATGTTTTTATGTATTTCTTTCTCAAATCAGGATGCCTTCAAAAGTGCATTGACGAGGTGAATTTATAGTACCTGAAAAGGGTGAGTAAAAATAGCACAAGTATCTTCCAAAGGACGATTAGTAACAAAATAGTAAAATAGATCGTGATATAGTCAAAAAGGTCTGGATCCTGTCGGAGAAAATAAAAGAAAACAACAAAATAAATCAAAATTATTAGGAATAGACAAAGAGATATAATATGTACAAGAATTAGAGCTTGATTAACGTCTATGCGTCAAGGACAAGTTTCCCATCCAATTTTCTTATAAATTGGCAAACAGGGTCTTTTTGAGTCAGATTCCCGAGACTTAACAGTTGTCTTTCTTTTTGAAATTGTGTATGTAATCTGCGAAAGGCTATTTGAACATATCCAATGGGATGCGTCTCAAGAGTCGAAGATATATCATCTAAAGACTCCTTACTCAAGCCATCCCTAATGAATTTAATTTTATCTTCGCGATTATTATACACCATTCCTAAAGAACGACAACGAGTATTGCAATTCCATCGTGCATATTTGTAACAAACACCCATTTGTTTAGCTCTACGTTTCTTTGCATAGGTGCTTCTTCCAAAACCAGGCAGATTTGAAATAAAATAGTCAGAAGACTCACCTACCAATCGAACTCGTGCTTCAATTACGCAACGAATGTCATTAGGAACACCATGGATCGCCAGTAACCTCATTCGTTCCAAGCGAGCTTTGTAAACTTTCATTATAGATTTTTGAGGGAGAGAAGGAAATTACTTGTGAAGATTTGCGAGAGCTTCTTCCATCCTGAAATGTCTTAACCTACAAAAAACTAAACACACAAAATTAAATCACATCAAATCACAATAGATACAAAAATGGCATGGGTTGCCTCCATGCTAGCGCTAAGTTTAAAGTCGTCAGCCAGACTTGACTGAAATTCATCTGTTAAGGAGGTTTCAATGTCGTTTTAGATGTCCGATCAAAAACAATCCCGTGAGCGTTGCTTTTGAAGGGTCTCTGCCAACGGTAAGGTGGCAAAAAGAGTTTTGTCCCATTCAGGGCTCGTGCCACCTTTTTGCTCTTTGTTGTTCCAGTGGTTCCTGCAAAGAAAGAAAGAAAATCAGGAGGTCTTATATGGTGCTTGACTTGGAACGGGAGTTCCATTCTGTCAAGCTTGTGGGCGATATCTCTGATTTATACTCCCCAAAACAGCGATGTTTCTCCTAAATGCTCTGGATTTTTATTAAGGTCAGACATTTGCTCCATCATTTGCTCTGCTTCTAGTTCCACCTTTTCTTCACAGATGTATTGTAAGATTCTTGTATTCAGTTTTTCATCTATCATCTGTGAAAAACATGCTTCAAAATTATCAACCTGAAGATGTGAATAAATGTCAGATTTTAGGTCTTCATCCTCTGATCTGGGTGAAATGATTGGCTCCGGTAGATCTTCTTCAAACATAATTGCAAAATAGTCTCCAAGATCTTCATTTTGAGGATACAAAATTCCATCCTCAAGTGTTGATGCAGTTGGTACAAACAGATCAGCTTCATCCTCGTCAGAATCTGAATAATAAAAGTCAAATTGAGACTTTGCCGGTTCGAGCTCCTGAACTGATACCTCTGGTTGTTGATACTGCTCAGCCTCCTCCTCTGTTAAGGTGTCATTGTGGATCTCTGGGTACTCGAAGGCTTCATCAGTGTTATCTAAAAATGCTTCTTGAGGTATGATGTTCTGGTTTTCTGTTAATTGTCTCATTTGATCTGTCATCCTCTGAAGGATTTTTGATTATCTCTGAATTTGTGCATCTAATTGAGCTTCCCGTTCTCCGAGCCAATCTTTGAGCATGTGAATCAACTAATTTTCCTCTGATGGTTCTGATTGTTGATGGAAATCATTGGTAGATGGTGGATAAGATGAAAAATGTGGTTCTGTGAAATGTGACGGCTCGTCATACCATGAAGGATCTTGATAGCTCTGCCACCCTGAACGGTATATACATTGATCGCTCGGGTGGTTACCATCACATATCATACATCTCCCCATCTCGTTCTGTTGAGCAAATGTAGTATTGCTTTGTTCTGGTATCCAGTGATAATTGTTTGGCTGGACAACAGGCCTCAGAAAACCGGACTGTTGCTCCCAGATTTTGGTTGTATCTTCTAGTAAAGCTCGTGATCTTTCAATCTCCCAGTAGTGTTCCATTTTTTAATCACCTGAAAAAGAAAGAAATAAAAATTACAGATAACGATTAAGAAAATTAGATACAAGTAAATTAGATAGCTTCAAAATTAATAACACAAGAAAAATAAGTCCCCGGCAACGGCGCCAAAAACTTGACCAGTACTTACACACGCGTATAACGTAAGCGCACGTATCGTTCAAGTAGTATAAAAAGTATCGATCCCACGAGGACTTAATACCTAAGCTATTAATTTTATGAGGTCAAATGATTACTAGTATCGAACAGATTGTTGGATTGATTTGAAATGGTGACGATTCTAAATTTAAAAACAAGTAAATAAAATTGTTCGAAAGTAGGTTTTAAGAAAATTCAATATTAAAAACTATCTAGGGTTGTGATTTCTTCCAATATCTTTTTAAAGATGAAGAGGTTATCTTAAAGTTGGGTAATATATTGATTTATTAACCTGGAACACTAAATTATGTGTAAGCCTCTGTCGATGGTCAGACACAAATACCCAGTTTAACCCAATTGAACCATATGTCTATGTCAACCAAATTATTTGGATTCATTAAGTTTAAGTTCCAATTATGGCTACCCCCGCCCGACATGTATATGTCTATCCTGTAAGGATATCTATTAAAGGGTTATCTATCCTCAAGGAAGATCGTGGACTATTGAGTCTAAGGTCTTAAACTTAAAATCTCTATGTCTAGTTCATTTTTAAGTTTCCCAGTTCAATTTTATTAATGGCCAGTTAATGAAAAAGCATTAAGATTAAGACTCAATAAATAAATCTTTAAATTACCCAAGCTATAATCTAACCCCTTTATAAACCGGTGATATTGGATTTCATCACAACCCCAGATAACTGGCTTAGTTACGACACATATTTATGGATAGTAAGAATTTAAATAAAATAAAAGACAAAAAGTAAAATACTGAAAATTAAATTGTTGAAAAGTAAATGACGGAAAGTAAATGCTGAAATTAAATTACTGAAAAGTAAATGCTAGAAGTAAATTGCTGAAAAGTAAATTGCTGAAAAGTAAATGCTGAAAGTAAATTACTGAAAAGTAAATAAAGTAAAAGTACAATAAAAGAAAATGCTGAGGTAAAAGGATCCACTTTTATTACTTATATTTTAGATATCTCCCTTAATATAATATATTAATTTTGCATGATAATTACCAACCAGCCATATAGGCGGTATCCAGATTAAGTCAAATTAATAATTAATTACCAACCGACCAATCAGGCGGTATCCAGTTTAGTCAGGTTAAAACCAATTTAAATAATTACCAATCGACCAATATGGCGGTATCCTCGTTAAGTCAGGTTTTAACTAGTTTATATATTATAATTAAGGGAGATTAATCTAAAAATTAGTAATAAAAGTTTTACCTTTTACCCCAGCAAAGGGGAGTTACCTCCTCATTACTGAAAAGTAAAAACTGAAAATTAAAGAAAGAAAAGTACTGTGCGTAAAAGTAAATTGCGGAAAGTAAAAACTGAAAAGTAAAGAAAAGAAAGTGCGAAAACGAAAATTAATTACTGAAAGCTGTAAATAAACAAACAAGATACAATCTTCTTAGTATTCTTAAGGAATTCCTTAGAAGAAAGTATGAATTTTACAAATGAAATGGCTTGGTATTTATATGCAAAATTTTGCCTCTATCAAATCATCCACCAAATCAATTATTAATTGCTCCACTAATTGCTCCACCAAATCTATTATTAATTGCTCCACTAATCTCTTATCATGTTTGGTGATGATTTGATAATTTTTATTATTTTTTTATTAATTTATTTTTTTGCTTTGAAAATGATTGAAAGTGACTTTAATAATTACACCCTACATACTTCTGGATGGTTCATCAATTTCGGGCATGAAATCTTCAAAATTAGAAATTATTTTGTCTTTCAAAGTTATAGATCTTTGAGTCTTCTTTAATCTGGAACTTGAATAAGCTCAATCCCATATCTGAGTAAAAGGTTATGCCCAAAATACGACAGATGCGCAAAATTGGAATTTCCAAAACTGCACTTCGTCAAAACGCCATTTCAAGTTTCCAATCTCCAAAATTAAAATATCAAGTCCAATAATTGCCCTTATTTGACCCATATTTCATCCTAAATGATTTCATTGAGACCCGATATTATTTTATCTACAAAATAAACTAAAACACATCAAAACGTTCATCAAACCCGAGAAACTAAACAAAATATTAAGTTAAAGGGGCGGTAAATATTGATATATTTTCCGCTCATCAATCCACTATGGCCGAACACTTCAACTTAAAATTCTCTCAAATAGTTCTTGATGGTTCAATGAAGAGAAAGAAGAAAATCAAGAAAAAAGGCTAAGAAATTAGGAGATTTAATGTAATTCTTCAAATCCCTAAGCTTAGAAAATTTTAATTCTTGCTGATCTATTGAGATCTATGGTTTCTTCTTTTTCATATATTTTGGGCTTTTGGTTTTGGTGGATGGATTTGGAAGTGTTGAGCATGTGTGAAGTTGATTTGGATGGAATTAGTGTAATTATTGTCCAATTTAATCTTTAGATGATATGTTGCCATTCTAGAGTGTTATGACCACTATTGTAATGCCTAGAATTGTTCTTGAGTACTTCATGTGTGGTGACTTTGGTTGGTGTCTTGATTAATTGGATTAATCTTGGAAAAGTTGGATAAAAGCATGAAAAATTGATAATTTTGTGTTCTGGATCAGATCTGGAAAAACAGTGAATATGTTGATGAAATTCATGTCATTTAAATGTATTGGATGTGTTTTGGGTGTTGGAACAATTACCGGAAATTATTTCAGAGTTGAAATAAGCGAAAACGGTGAAAAATAGCGTTACCGGGTGACTTTTGAGCCAACCGGGTGACGACTGTCCAAACAGTGAACTTGTCACTATTCGGGAAATCCATGAATTGCCCTAACACTATTGGGGCTGACCTGGACAGTCCCCATAAGTGTTGGGTCGTCCGTTCGATCAAAAACATATTTTCCGTCATTTTGCGGAAAAACATTTTTTGTAAAAGTTTCACAAAGTTTCTACCTTATTTATGTCATTATTTGATATCAAATAAATGTGTTTAGGTGAAATATGAATAAATTATTCATATTAGATATTGAATAATTTGTTCGGTAATTTTAAGAGTTTTAAAATTACGATTTCGCCCGAACCGCGCTTCTGCTGCGCCCATCGCCCAAAACCCAACAAAAATGGTATCAGAGTAGGTTTGATCCTTCATCCATTACATTTTTCATGCTTGATATATGATATTTAATCCAATTTTGATGTTTGCGCATGCACGTAATCTATATATTTCTTAACTTTTTGGTTCTACGCTAACGGAAACGTAACAGGAATTTAATGCTTAAATTGAGTTATGTATTCTAAGGTGGAATTTAGTTGTTTAGAAAATGATTTAGATTAAAATTATACATTTGATGTAGAGCAAAGCTTCCTTGAGGAAAATCTCCGCTTAAAATAAGGCTTTTAAGTAACGTGTATTGGATGCATGTTTCGTAGTCCGTCTTGTGAATACGGTTTATGGGTATCTTTCTATGGCTGCATCTGAGATTGTGCCAAAGCACTGAGGGTGCAATTGATAGAACTTTATCGATGTCGGTTGTATATTTGATACTAGACAAATTCAAGTGAAAGTGGAAATTCTGAATGTGCCAAAGCTGTCAGGACTACATCGATAACTTGAGTTTGTCATTGGCAAGTGAAGCCTTGATACGCCTCCTTGTAAACGTGCCAAAGCTGTCATAACGAGAAACAGCCATGACCAAAATAAGGAGTCATTGGTGAGTGATTGACAATGAGTTGTATAACTAATGAATATACGTAGGCGAGATCGTGCCAAAGCTGTGAGTCGAAATATATTCATGGGATCATACTCTCATTATGGAATTCGATTTAATTATTGAATTCCCATTCTCCGTTAGGGATTACGGTATTACGTAAAGTAGTGGGAGATACTACTGGGTTAAAAATCCATAAAATGTGTTTTTATCTGAACCGACAAATCAATACACATGGGGGCTGCCCAGGTCAGCCCCTATAGTACTTGGGCAGTTCATGGGCTACCCGAACAGTGACTAATTCACTGTTTGGACAGCGGATACCCGATAAGCCTTAAACTCACACAGTAATGCCATTTTTCGCCGTTTTCACATATTTCAACTCTGAAATAATTTCCGGCAATTGTTCCATTGCACAAAACACATCCAACAACATACTTTTCATCACCAAAATCACAGAAATTCCAGATCTGATTTGGTAACTAAAAATATCATATTTCATGCTTTAAATCCAATTTTCTCAACATTAATCATATTAATACTTACACCAACCAAAGTCACCATAAAATGAAGAACTCAAGAAAAATTCTACGAGTTGCAAGAGTGGTCATAACACTCTAGAATGGCAACAAGTCATCAAATGATAAAATTAAACTAATATTACACTAATATCATTCTATTTAACTTCTCAAATGGATCAAGCCTCCAATCCATCCTCCAATAAAAAAGCCCTAAAATATAAGAAAGGAGGAAACCCTAGAACTTTTCTAGATGTTCCAGAATAAGAAAAAAAATTTCTAAGTTTAAGAGTTATGAAGATTACCTCCAAATCTCCTTATTTCCTTAAACTTTTTCTTGATTTCTTCACTTTCTTCCTTGTTTCTTAAAACAAATTTTGAGTGCTTTTGTCTACGAAGGTTTCACCCATGGCTACTTTTTTGGAGGAAAAACAAAATTTTTAACTTAAAAATTAGCCATGACCGAATTAGGGGAGGCAAAATGGTCATTTGGTCATTTTAATCAAATTAAATAATAATAAGCTTTAAGTTAACAAATCCAATTTGTAAAATTTAAGCTTAATATAATCATGCCACATGTAACTAATAATAATCAAACATATTGCATAACAATTATGTAATATTGAAATTATTTAATTATCTAGATATTTAACATTTAAATACCTAAATAATTAATTAATACGATAATTATTATATATGTATTTTTATTTACATTAAATAACAAATAAATATATTGATGACATGTGCAAAGTCTCATTTGAGAATTAAATAATATGTATAAAAACAATTCTTGTATCAAATATAAATACATATTATTGTAAATTGACCGAAATGCCCATAATGTATGTATTTTCTTTTAATCATTTAAACGATTCGAATTAAATGATTTAATCCGATAAAGTATTATCAATAATCTATATTATTCATAACGTGTTGCCCAAGTGCTCCATGAGTACACTTCATATTGTGAGACTTTCTAAGTTTAGGTTTATCCGTCCCAGAATCCAATTTCCTGTCTATAATTAACCCACTCGTAAATTATGACGACCACAGATAATATCGCTAAATTATGCAAGTCGAGGTCATTACATACGTATAATCCTTCCGTCATAGGCTATCAATATTATATATGGGATATAGATAAGAATGTCAAATCCCTAAGGTATAATATAACCGACTTTCAAATTTATGATCTCTAAATAACACTAGGAATTCATTTCTGAAGTATACCACGACCATGGATTTACTAGATCGCAAATATGTACATGATACCTATGCCTCGTACATAGGACTAACAGATTCTATCGGATACTAACAGGATATCATGAGCATCAGTCCACACCCAACGAATAGGCAGAGGTCTGATCTAAATAGATCGATGACGTGACTATCATCAAAGTGTGGAGGATATCTCATATATACACAGTGGTATCTCAAGTCGAAGGACCACTATGCTACTCTGTTGGGTTTCTACTATAGTCCCATGATCATTCAAGCAATGAAAACATATGAATACAATAAAGAAGTATGGCGGAATCATACTTACAATGATCGGATTTGCGATGCGTTGAACACAAAAATTTTCTCGTCCATGAAGCTCTCGGCCAAGCCCAAATTTGTGTTCCTCCAAGATTCGATCAACCTCCTCTTTGTGCTCCATGGATGATCTTCAAGCTCCAAACTCTCGGGTGAGTATCCCTATCACCTTAACTTGACTCCATTAAGTGCTAGCTAGAACAAAATAACCAAAATCGCCCTCCAAGCGAAGCAATATTCGGCTTGGGAGAGGGATCCAATCGCCCTAGATGAGGCAAAGCCATTCGGCCAAGAACAAACCCAATCGGCCAAGAACAATGGCTATTCGGCCAAGAAGAAACAAGGCCAAATTAGTCCACGGTAGAGACAAAGAGAGAGAGAATAGACTTTTGATTTTGTTTCTAAAACAAAACTTAATTCCAAAATCCTTCACACAAATTGGTATAAGCTTTTCCAAAAAGCAAAAAAGCAAAATTGAGGGAAAATGACATTCAATGCCTTCAAGAACTCCCATCATGAATAGTGACTGGTTGTCAATCACTAAAGGGTGACATGACTTCCATCACTAAAGTGACAGGTGATGTGACTTGCGATGTGACTTGTGGGCCGCACTTAATTCAAAATGCGAGTGGGCCCGCAAACACATTCCGGGCTCGGGTTTGCTAATTCCGAATTAACAAATTTTCTGTTGCGACGTAATTAAATCAAATTTAATTAAATAATTATGCCTAGCAAAATTACTATTCACATCGCTCGCGAATTAATTCTAAATTAATTCGTTTGCCCTAATTAAAATCCAATTTTAATTCCGCGTTCAAATCTAATTTCGTTTAATATATCAAATATATTATTTTATCGATTAATTCTAAATTAATCGTTCTCTCTCTTTAAATAATATTTTATCCCAGATAAAATATCTCTGTAGTTAATCCCAGATTAATTTTCTCTCTCATAATTAAACCTATATTAATTTATCTGTTCGAGTCAAATATCATCGGTGAATCTTCGGGATGCGACCCAAGAGATCCTTGGATATGTTGGCAGTAAATCCGGCCATCGGACTATCCGAACACGTACGTACCTAGTACTACGTTTTTACCGATTTACAAGACATGGTTGGCTTCTAGCAAAGCACCGTGCCTACCCAATTCTCCAGAAATTTTCTGTAAGGAATATGTAATCTGTATCCGGCGTAGTATACGTGGTATTGCGTATTGCGATCTAGTATCAAATGTCACGTGCTAGGCCTGGGGCTGGAATTGTGTTTGCCCCGTACGAACCACATATCGGATCTCTGGTAACTAGTCTCTATAATCGGATAAACATGACCTAGTCATAATATCCCAATAGCTGCAGCATATAAGAGCACCAGTTTCGTATCCTATGTGATCATCATCTCCATTATGACTGGAGTGATACTTCCATCTCGACATCACACCCAATACACTACGATTCTCAATATACCCAGAAGAGGCGTACACAGAACCGGTTAAAGCCCTGGACGATCAAAACCAAATATATTGATTGTCGCAAGCATTAGCGGTGCAAGTCTCAAGTTAAGACCAAATACATCTACCCTGATTCGGACTCCCATAGACACACAATCATACTACCAATGGGATTCCGAGGGGTCTATCTAGAGCAAAGCTGTTTCCGTACCATCGGTAAACACAACCTCCTATTACACTTGCATGAGTATCCAATACCCAAATATATGAGAACTATGCCGTTATGATCCCATAACACGCACAAGTGCAATACTAGTCTATTCCGCATTATCGATGTCCAATCTCGATAATACTCCGACTTGGGATGTTTTAATGATTAAACCTTCATGGATTGATACTGTCTCATATCTTATCAATCCGAAACTAATCATATGGAATTTTATCATTTATATATCCCGGTAATCTAATTACAAATGATAAAATAGTAATTTCCTTTATCACATAGTTAATTTGTACAACAACACCATGATCTGTACAAATAGTGATGCTATGGGTCATAATTGTCCAACAATCTCCCAATTGGCCTATAGCCAATGACTCAAGTGTTTTACACTTGAACTATGTACGGTTCGCTCAAACTTCTGCTGAGAAACTGCTTTCTTCAGCGGATTTGCAAAGTTATCATCTGATGCGATTTATTCGATCATCACATCGCCACGATGTATGATCTGAACGAATCAGATGAATAGTTGAAGTATATACCTGGATCGTTGATGAGACCAATAATTCTTTAGCCTATGATGTAGCCTAGCTCAGCTGCTAACAGAATTACTCCTAATCCAATTAGGATTATTAATATCCAAATGGATTCTATTGCTGCCTCAGCTGCAACAATATTCCGCTTTTGTTGTTTATTCAGTAGCAGTATATTTCTTGGAAGATTTCCAGCTCACTGTTCCGTTATTCAAACTATATAGTATCATTTTTATTACGACTTATATTCATTTTTTTCAGTTAGGAAACTTGCAAAAGTGAACCCAGTCACTTCAAGTTCTCATTCTCCATAGCATAAGAAAGAATCCTTAGTTCATCTAAGATACTTAATGATGTTCTTAACATCAATCCAGTGACTATCACTTGGATTAGCCTGATCGTGACTCCAAATGCTCAAAGCGTATGAGACACCAGGTCGCGTACATTTATTTCAATGTACGAGTTCTCGGAGAGTGCCAACAACTTTTAGATCTATCGCAGTAGATCCTTATTCCTTGAATAAATGTTGTTTCTCCCAAGTATTCTACGGAGAATTTTTCATGAAAGCCAAGCTTTCACAGATTGTATTATGGGAATATCATTTCCAAGAAATGATATATCATCATTGTAGAGGACATTCATTGTCAGTGCGCTCCCACTAACCTCTTATATACACAAGAATCATATTCGTTTTGAATTAAATCATATACCATTATGATTACATCAAAACTATAGTTCCAAGAACTCAATGCTTGTTTCAATCTATAAATGGATCGATTAACCTGCAAACCTTGTTTGCTTGTTTTGGTACGACAAAACCATAAGGATGTTTTAAACATCCTCCAAAAGGTTTCCGTTAAGGAAAGCGATTTTGACATTCAGCTGCCATATTTCATAAATCAAACATGCAACATCAATAAGCATTATCCAAATGGATTCAACCGTGGCAACAAGTAAAAGCTTTCGTCGTAATCGACATAATGTTGATAACGATACCTTTTTGCTACAAGACTAGCTTAGTACGTTTGTATGTTGCCATCAATGTATGTCTTCCTTGAAGACTTATATAGTACTAATAGGCACAATGCCTTTCGGTACATCAACCAGTCTCCAAACTTGGTCGTTATACATGGAATCCATTTCGGATATCATGGCACTTTGCCATAATAGGGAGTCGATACCTTGTATCACTTCCTCATACGTAGTTGGTTCGTATTCCTCAATAAGATTGACATCTTTACGAGGTGAGATCAGAAACCCATACCTCCCAGGTTATTTTCTGACTCTCTCCGACTTTCGTGGTTCTTGTGTATTTAAAGATTGTGGTATAGTTTCATCCTTGATGAACTATTTGTTTTCCATTAGGACTCGGTGCCTGGAATAGTATTACTCCGATTTTCATCGAGTTTTACTTTCCTCCCACTTACAATTGCATATAGGTATTCCTCTTAGGAAAACCGCATGGTGAGCAACAATTACATTGTTCTCTTGTGAGTTGTATAAGTACAATACTTTGGTTTAGCTAGGATAACCTACAATTAGGCACTTATCCAATTTGGGTTCAAGTTTGGTATCATCCAAACATATGCCTAGCATACCCAAATCTTCAGGAATGAGAAAACCCAGTTTCTTTCCTGTTCATATCTAATATGAAGTCTGTCAAACAGATTTTTATGGAACCTTATTCAAAATTAATTTTTCACTGTATAATGCGTATCCGTAGAAGGGAATGGTAGCTCAAATCGACTCATGATTAACCTTATCATGTCCAACAAAATTCGGTTTCTCAGTTCGGTCACACCACTCAATTGAGGTTTTCCGAGAGGAGTCCATATTGAAAGAATACTATACTCTTTCAAGAGTTTCGAGAAACTTATTGCTTAAGTATTTTCCATCATGGTCTAATCATGATGTTTTAATACATTAGCCGATCTGTCTGTCAAATCATGTAGAAACTCTTTGAATTTATCAAAAGTTTCCGATTCGTGTTTCAAAAGAAACACATAACCATAATGCGATGCTACATCCGTAAAAGTTACGAAGTGTTCATATCCACCTCTAGCCTAGCTAGACATGGGCCCACTTACGTCACTATGAACGAGTGCTAACAGATCGGTGGCACTTATACTTTTACCAAGTAAAAGATATTTTAGGCACTTTGCCCAATAAACTAGATTCGTAGACATTATTTGAATAGAATCAAATCTGTCCTAGTATCCACTCTTCAAAAGTGTGGATATACGAGTCTTGTTTAATATGTCCCAGACAACAATTCCACAAATAAGTCTCATCTGATTAAATCAGTTTGAGCTATTTGTTTGTCATGTTATACGTTTGAGATTCATTTATATTCAAAATATAAATACTGTTATTCACATCTAATGTGCTTATCTCAATATCATCTTTATAAAATGAAACACTTTAGTGTTCTAGAATATAAATGTATATCCGCAACGGACTATACTCTGATATAGAGATAATGTTTCTAGTCAAACTAGGTATATTATAACAGTTTCCTAATTTAAGTACACACCCGGAAGGTAGTTCCTAAACTTAGGATTCTACGATTAAAACAGTGACTCTCGTCCCATTTCCAATTCGCAGATTAATCTCAATTGAAGTCAATATCCTGCTAATCAGCAGATTCCGCACATCAGTACATATCTTATGTACAATACTTAGTATCAAAATCCAATTTTGAAACTAATAGTGAACATATTTATGACAAACATACTTAAAGCTGGAGCCTTGCCCCGATTTCACTTCCTTCATGTCTGCCTTGTCCATACGGCACTCATGCTTTAGTGACCCCGTTTGCCACAGTTTAGGCAGACATCTTGGGATATGTCATTTGTCTTCCAAGAAGACCGTGATGATTTTGCATTTGCCCATTTTAGAAGCTCTGGCTCTGCCTCCTAGAGTATAGCCTTCAACTCTCCAAGAGTTAACTATTGGTTCATAATGAACCTGCCCCAGCTAACCTAGCTGATCGATGTCAGCAATCATCTATGACACCTAGTGCTCGACAGATGTACCCTCTGACATACGCGAGCTTAAGAGCTTCTTATGCAATTTATACTTCTAAGATCTAAGAATAGATCTATGAAGATCTTTAATTTCATCATTATGGTATAAGGATCTAATCCTTAATTCTGACGACGGAATTAAAGTGTCATTGCAACAAGTATAACGGATTAAGCACTAAAGTTATCATCACATGAATCTTCCAAAGATCATGTTCTACTATTTGCTCAACTCCGGGCTTAGGCCCAAGAGGTTATTCTATCAAATAGAATAACTTCTTAGTTCCCAGGACTATCCTGAGGTTCTATTCCCAATCTGAAAATTAAAGCCGTTTAAAGACATTTTTACCCAGGTTTATGTTTTAAACGCTATTCTTTCTGTTATCTTGATTGCTATAGTCCAACTATCCAATCAACGATTTCAGGTACTATTTAATATAATGATTACTATAGTCTAACTATATAATCAATTATAATTTGATTGGTTAAATTCAAATATATTGATTACTATAATCCAATTATATAATCAACTATAATTTGAAGTAGTTTGAATACAGTCCAACTGTTTAATTTAAAACAACGATATTAGTCCAACTAATATTTATTCGAGTAATGACGAAAAATGAAATGAGCGCGTATTGGCAAATATCTAAACGAAATTGCAAATTTAATACTTGCCTCCCACTATTTTTTGGCCAGCCTTTAACCCTCTGTTGAGTACTCGGGAAACCTTGTTTCCTAGTGGCTAGGATCCCGTTAAATAACACACAACCTTGATTTTGGCCAACAAGCTGTATGATATTTAACTAGATAGATCTCTAAGATCAATTGGATCTCATCCAATTCCTAGATCCAGTAGGTGGACATCCAAGTCCGAAACATATATAAAATATATGCCAATATATTTTCCTAACCTTTTTTCTCTGAATCAATTAAGCCTTGGCTTTGGCACAACAAACTTAATGATTCCAGTTAAGCGGGACCCATTGACCTTGGAAAGCTTCGTAATCGATGTCGATGGACAAGAAGTAATCTTGACTTTGGCCAACAAATCACAACTTGGACAAGACATGCGATATGGAACAAAGCCTTCATGATTCAAACACATCCGCGATGGACAAAGGTATTGACTTTGGCCAACAAACCAGTGCCAATCTTGGATCTTGAGAATGAATCATTCAATGGAAGGAAAAACGCTTAATATATGTTGAGGGTTTTTCGCGTAATTGGCAACCAATTAATTATCTTTGATTAGGTCTCATCATACACCCTTAAACATGCATTCTAAAAGCATAATAAGGCGCGATAAATAAATTTAATAATGATATGCGGATGGATATTTAAAACACTTGTTCCTAGAACAAATCTCTCAATTTCCTCTCTCCCGCTAGCACAAATCTTACTTCTACCCAATTATATAACATTTCTAAAGAAACCTCATTTACATTGAGGGGAATAGGTGAAAAGAGAAATACAAAGAATCAAGAGGTAATAGGCTGGACACGTAGGTCCAATTTAATAAATTCTAAATTTATTACAACAATTTCCAAAATTGCCCTCACCCATCTAATATCCATCCGATATACATTATTCTTACATCACATCCATGTATTCACACAAAGCAGTTATCAATCAATCTAATCCAATTAATTAATCTGAAATTAATGACCATCCAATGTTCAAACAATGATTTGATTTGCGCGAGTCAAACTCGTTTTAAGAATAAGTACTCAAAGTACGAATTCTCGAACTAAAACATTAAATCCAATTTAATTTGTATTCAATACTAATTCTTTATTTAATTATAAATTAAATAATTACACTTTTAATGAGCCTTTTGCGACTTAGATTCTAAATCTAATCTTTACGGGTCTCAAAGCCCAATTAACATCCAATGTCAATTTAATTAAAGTCCAATGGGCTTTCAAATAATTTATAAGGCATGGACTTTGGTCAATATGGGTCAAACCCAAATACCAAAGCCCAATTAAGGAATCACCCTTATTTGCCAAAATCAATTTAGGCCCATTAGGCCCAATTAAAATTTTAAGGGCCCATTTTATTATATTTGGACTTTATGGATATGGTTTTGGGCCCAATTGGATCCAACCAATTATCCTAAACCATACTTGGCCCAGCCAAGCCTATTAAGTCGAAATACAACTTTAAAAGCCCATTTCCAAATTTAACACAACTAATTAAATTACAAAAATTCCAAATTTCACAATTTAATTAATTAAAGTGTATAGCCATAATTAATTAATCAAATTAACATTTCCAAAATACCAATTTACTCAATTAATCATGCTTATCATCATCAACACATGTCCAATATTATTGAATCAAAAATCATATCATTTCCATGCTTCATAGTTCACGGTAATTTAGGGTTTTCATGTTCAATTCCGATTTCAATCCAATTGAATCCTAAATCAACATTTCCCAAGTCTTTCAAACTCATCCAATGATTCAAAAAACAAAATTACCATGACATTAGGGCAACTCAAAGTTTCGGCCAAGCCAATAATTTGGGGAAAATTTGATCCAATTCAATTTTCATCAAATTGATCATGCATAACACTATGTTATCATCATTCAAGCATACTCAAACAATCAATTTCATCCAAACATGCTCAAATCAATTTTACCCTAAATCCAATTTCATGCTTAAATAAGGCTCTGATACCATTGTTGGGTTTCTACTATAGTCCCAAGATCATTCAAGCAATGAAAACATGTGAATACAATAAAGAAATATGGCAGAATCATACTTACAATGATAGGATTTGCGATGCGTTGAACACAAAAATTTTCTCCTCCATGAAGCTGTCGGCCAAGCCCAAATTTGTGCTCCTCCAAGATTCGGTCAACCTCCTCTTTTTGCTCCATGGATGATCTTCAAGCTCCAAGCTTTGAGAACGAGTTCCAAACTCTCGGGTGAGTATCCCTATCACGTTCACTTGACTCTTTTAAGTGCTAGCTAGAACAAAAGAACCAAAATCGCCCTCTAAGAGAAGCAATATTCGGCTTGGGAGAAGGATCCAATCGCCCTAGATGAGGCAAGGCCATTCGGCCAAGAACAAACCCAATCGGCCAAGAACAATGGCCATTCGGCCAAGAAGAAACAAGGCCAAATTTGGCCAAGGTAGAGAAAAAGAGAGATAGAAGAGACATTTTATTTTGTTTCTAAGACAAAATTTAATTCCAAAATCCTTCACACAAATTGGTATGTGCTTTTCCAAAAAGTAAAAAACCAAAATGGAGGGAAAATAGCATTCAATGCCTTCAACAACTCCCATCATGATAGTGACTGGATGTCAATCACTAAAAAATGACATGACTTCCATCACTAAAGTGACATGTGATATGATTTGCGATGTGACTTGTGGGCCGCACTTAATTCAAAATGCGAGTGGGCCCGCAAACACATTTCAGGCTCGGGTTTGCTAATTCCGAATTAACGAATTTTCCGTTGCGACGTAATTAAATCAAATTTAATTAAATAATTGTGCCTAGCAAAATTATTATTCACGTCGCTCACGAATTAATTTTAAATTAATTCGTTTGTCCGAATTAAAATCCAATTTTAATTCCGCGT
Organism: Zanthoxylum bungeanum; assembly: GCA_019454045.1. Classification (NCBI taxonomy): domain Eukaryota; kingdom Viridiplantae; phylum Streptophyta; class Magnoliopsida; order Sapindales; family Rutaceae; genus Zanthoxylum; species Zanthoxylum bungeanum. Next base: position 124,125 of record SKCR01031915.1, read on the forward strand.
CCAAATCTAATTTCGTATAATATATCGAATATATTATTTTATCGATTAATTCCAAATTAATCGTTCTCTCTCTTTAAATAATATTTTATCCCAGATAAAATATCTCTGTAATTAATCCCAGATTAATTTTCTCTCTCATAATTAATCCAGATTAATTTATCTATTCGAGTTAAATATCATCGGTGAATCTTCGGGATTCGACCCAAGAGATCCCTGGATATGTTGGTAGTAAATCCGGTCATCGGATTATCCGAACACGTACGTACCTAGTACTACGTTTTTACCAATTTACAAGACATAGTTGGCTTCTAGCAAAGCACCGTGCCTACCCAATTCTCCAGAAATTTCTATAAGGAATATGTAATCTGTATCAGGCGTAGTATACGTGGTATTGTATATTCCGATCCAGTATCGGATGTCACGTACTAGGCATGAGGCTGGAATTGTGTATGCCCCATACGAAGCACATATCGGATCTCTGGTAACTAGTCTCTATAATCGGATAAACATGACCTAGTCATAATATCCCGATAGCTGCAGCATATAAGAGCACCAGTTCCGTATCCTACGTGATCATCATCTCCACTATGACTGGGGTGATACTTTGATCTCGATATCACACCCAATACACTACGATTCTCAATATACCCAGAAGAGGCGTACACAGAACCGATTAAAGCCTTGGACGACCAAAACCAAAGTATATTGATTGTCGCAAGTATTAGTGGTGCAGGTCTTAGGTTAAGACCAAATACACCTACCCTGATTCGGACTCCCATAGACACACAGTCATACTACCAATGAGATTCCGAGGGGTCTATCCAGAGTGAAGCAGTTTCCGTACCATCGGTAAACACAACCTCATATTACACTTGCATGAGTATCCAATACCCAAATATATGAGAACTATGATGTTATGCTCCCATAACACGCACAAGTGCAATACTAGTCTATTCCACATAATCGATGTCCAATCTCGATAATACTCCGACTAGAGATGTTTTAATAATTGAACCTTCATGGATTGATACTGTCTCATATCTTATCAATCCGGAACTAATCATATGGACTTTTATCATTTATATATCCCGATAATCTAATTACAAATGATAAAAGAGCAATTTCCTTTGTCACATAGTTAATTTGTACAACAACACCATGATCTGTACAAATAGTGATGATGTGGGTCATAATTGTCCAACATACTCGACTCCAGAAGATTCCTATTGATGTTGGTGTACCATCTATTAGGAAATCTTCGGTGAGTCGTTCAGTGTTTATCAAATAAACACATATATGTCTGTACGAGTCTCTCGAGACTCATGGTTAATTGGGATAAACCCTCAGACCAAGTCTCGATATACGACATATACTGGTCTCAGTGGATTTTGGGGGCACTCATGATTTTTCGAACTCTCAAAGGGATTTCTGCCTTCTTGTATTGGGATGGAATTCAAAGAGATGTCAAAATGTTTGTCGCTGCATGTGAAGTTTGTCAACGCAAAAAATACAACGCACTTCAACCTGAAGGATTATTACAACCACTTCCAATTCCATCTCAAGCGTTTAAGGATATCTCAATGGATTTCATAAGTGGCATACCTAAGGCCAATAGGTTCGATACTATATTGGTTTTGTGGACATATTTACCAAAAACTCTCATTTTCTGCTACTTTATCACCATTACTTAACATGGTTGTTAGAGGCACAATGAGCCACGTCTTGATACGAGAGGCGCATGAGCAATGATCGATGAACATCAACACAGGTGAGGTGACTCCAGTGAGGCCACATGAAGCGTGTGAAGCGCAGTGATGCGAGAGGGATAAAGATGTGTGCTCATCATGGGGAAAACAATTGTATTTAAGGAAATTTAGAAACCCTAAATTATTTTAATTCATATGCTACCTCCACTGTGAGAAGTTTCTTCCTCCATTGCAGCCGGCAATCTCCTCCATCACCGACAACTCTACCACCGCCGATTGTCTCCACCATCGCTGATTACAAGGTATGTATTTGTTGGGGTTTTTAGAGGAAAATCCGAGTAAACGCAACGGAACGTGGAAAATCAAAATTTTTCGATTTCAATAATTTTTCTTGGGCAATTATAATAAACTTATTTATTCCAATTACTCAATACTTAAAAATTGAATTTTTTTTACCCAAAAACCATATTTTTCTTTAATTATCGAGAGACCCCCAATACTTTATATTTTGATCATTTTAGTCCTTAAATTGTCAAATACAAATTTAAGTGATTCCAAATCAATCCCAAAATGATTTATACATGTCCAATACATCAAATTACAAAACGCAACTCAAAAGCCATAAAATCCCCAAATTGTCGAGAAGGCCAAAGATTTTCCAACTTGTGTATTGTGGTCCAATCTTGTTCAAAACAACATTAGATGATATCCAATTAACACCAAATTAAATATACATCCTTACACAACACATATATGAAAATCCCAAAATTTGGAAAGGGTATAAACCCTAATTTTACATATTAATCAAATTACACTAAATTAAACAAATCCAGTACTTTAATCAAGTCTATACCACACCAAAAAAGTCTCGCCACTTTGGAATAACTCTATAATAATTATAGGTCATCAATGAATGGTCTAAAAACTCTAGAATGACAACATGATCATCAAATGAAAAAAACAATGCTTACTAACTCCTTACAAGCTTTCTTTAAACATCATACACTCAAACACCCATTATACATGCTTCCAACCATCAAATACACAAACAAGAAAGAGTATAAAAACTTAAGAACTACACATGTTTTAGCCAAGAATAAAAGAAACAAATTTCCCTCTAATAGGTAGTTAGAAATACTTACTAAAATCCAATCAACCTTTGATTTTCTTCTTGTTTCTTATTTTTTTCTATCAAACTTATTTTGTTATATTTTTGGAGGCTTGAACTTGTTTTAAACAAATGAAAAAAAAATCATGTATATATTACTAGGTCATTGCAGAAAATGGCCAAGTAAAAGGAAATAGATATTTTGTTTCATAAACAAAAATCAAGAAGTCAAATGGAATTGGACAACCTTTTCTTTAAAGTAAAGTCAACAATATACACAAATTAATCATTTCCTAACTTTATCATAATGTAAGATATTTATATTTTAATTATTTTAAAATTAATTAATTAATTAATTAAATACAAATATCTCAAATATATGTATTATATTTACTTTAAATATCTCAAATACATATATTAATGATATATGTCAAATATCACAATTTGACATTTAATTATAATGTATTTAATAAAATTATATATTAAATATAAATACACATTAATTAGGAAATGACCAAAAGGTCCATTTGTATGTATCTTTCGTTTAACTGTTAAACGATTTATAAATAATCAATATTATTCATTAAAGTTACCTTAGTGCTTTACGAGTATATTTCATTAGTGAGACTCTCTAGGTTCAGGCATATCTGTCACGAAATCCAATTTCGTGTCCATAATATACTCACCTGTAAATTATGACGAACACGGATAAACTCACTGAACCATACAAGTCGAGGTCATTGCAAACGTATAATCCTTTCATATCAAATATCCAAATTATTCCAGAGATATAGATATAAACGTCAAATCTCTATAGATATAATCACATCGACGTTTCTATTAGCAATCTCTTAATAACACTTAGAACTCGCTTTTACAGTGTACCATGTGCCCATGGATTTAACATATTACTAATTCCATATTGAATACCTATGCTCTGTATACAGAGCTGAAAGATTATATCTTGACACACACAAGATATCCTGAGGATCAGTCCACACCCAACAGACAGACAGAGGTCTGACCTTAATAGGTCGGTGACGTGACTGCCATCAAAGTGTGGAGGATATCTCATATATCCACAGTGGTATCTCAAGTTAAAGAATCACTATGCTACTCAACACGAGAAGATTCTTATTAATTATTTTTTTACTTTTGGCCAAAATTAGAGAAATAATTATTTTCTTCTTTCTTCATTTGTGATTGATTTGGTTGTTGAGAATATTATCAAAAATGTGATTGATTTGTTTATTATTGTAAACATGTAAATGTGTAATACTTGATAATGTGATTTGAATATTTATTTTTTGTACAGAATGGAATCCAGAGGCTCATGCAAAAGTAAAAAAATTTGATCCCGCTTGGAAATATTCGCACATGATTGATCCTTCGAATTGGAACAATTTGAAGTGTAATTTTTGTGAAAAATTAGTGAAATTGGGGGGGGGGGTCAATAGAAATGTGACCAAATGCGGTAGATGTCCTCTTCATGTTAGTGAGGAGATTAGAGATTATTTTGTGAAAAGATCTCATGATAAGGAAGAAAGTAATATGGTTCCACACTTTGATGATATTGGTACTTATGATGATGAGGATGATGATGTTGAGATTGTTAGTCAAACTCAAATGTGAAAGAAGCCAAAACAAAAGAGACCAATGCATTTGTATTTTACTCCTGATGCTGATAGGGTTGTCAAGGATCAGAAAAAAGGAAAGGTGAAGCAATTGGAAATAAATGAATCGTGCAAAAAAGAGTTGAGGGATAGAGTGTATAGGGACCTAGCTAGATTGTTATATGATGCTGAGATACCATTTAATACGGTTAAATTGGACAGTTTTACAGTAGTAGTTGAATAAATTGGACAATTTTGGCGTAGTATGAAACCACATAGCTATCATGAGGTCCAAGTTCCATTATTGGCGAAGGAAGTTCAGCACACTAAATAATTGATGAATTTACATAAGGAAGAATGGGCAAAATATGGATGCTAAATTATATCGGATGGAAGGCGTGATTTAGTGGTTAATATAGATATTATAAATTTTTTATTTAATTCTCCGAGGGGATCCGTGTTTATCAAATCCATTGATGTTTCAAACCTTATGAAAACTGGAGCACTTTGTACAAGATGCTTGATGAAATTATTGAAGAAATTGGAGAAGAAAATGTTGTACAAGTAATGACCGATGATGCATCAAATTATGTAGCAGCATGTATTTTTTTATAAATACATAAAGAGCAATTTATTTATTGTTGATATAGTATACAATATACTAACGTAGTGCAATGAAATATGAATTTTGTAGGGAGATTGTTGGAAGCAAAAAGATGAAATTTGTATTAGTCACCATGTATTGCTCATTGCCTTGATTTGATACTTGAAGATATTGGAAAGATCCGTTTAATACATGGGATATTGAAAAGAGCTGTGTCTATGACCGGTTATATTTATAGTCGTACGAGTGTGGTAAATTTGATGAGAAACTTTACAGATAAAGAATTGCTTAGGCCTGTTGTGACCAGATTTACTACTGCCTATATCACACTCCGATCCATACATAACCAACAAAATAATTTGAGAAAGATGTTCACTTCATATGAGTGGCATAGTAGTAATGGTCTAAGAAGAAATGGGGGAAAAGAGAAACATGATCAGTGAAATCACACATGTTACGCAAACGCACGTATCGCTCAAGTAGTATAAAAATATTGATCCCACGAGGACTTAAATTCTATTATTGTTATTAATTATTGTTACTATTTATTTGTAGGTATCTAATTAAGGTGAGAATGGTTTGTTCGCTGATTGGTTGGTTGAAGTTGGATTTGATTAAAATAAATAAATAAAAATACAAATAAAACACAGAAAATTAATAATAAAGAAAAGATCTATGGTTGTGAATCCGCTCAATATTACTCTAATGATGAATTGATTCTCCTATACATGTGTAATAAATCAGTTTGTTAACCTGGAACACAAATATATGCAAAAGCCTATTCCGATGGTCAGATGCAAACACCCAAAGTAACCCAATTAACTATATTCCTATGTTAATTAAGTTACATGAATTCATTAAGGTCCAATTATGGCTACCTATGCTTGAAAGATATATTCCTATCTCGTAAGGAATCTCTCAGATGAGATCGTGTGCTATTAAATCTAAGGCTGAAACATAGAATCCATTTCCCAAGTTCATTTTACGTTTACCACATCAATCTTATTAGTGATCAGGCAACAAGAAGCATTACGGTCAAGATTCAATAAACAAGTCTAATGCATAACACATTATATTAGAAAATAATTTATTAAACCCATTAATATCGTGCTTCATCATTTTCCTAGATAAAAATAAAATGATGGGGTTAGGGGATCCACTTTTAATAATTCAAATCTAGAAATCTCCCTTATTATAATATATAAATTTGCATTATATTACCAACCGACCATATATGCGGTGTCCAATTAGGTCAGGTTAAAAATAATTTAATTAAGTCCAACCGACCATATAGGTGGTATCCAATATTAACAGGTAAATATAATTTATTTATTATAAAATAAGGGAGATTAATCTATATTATCCATATTAAGGGTTTCATTCTTTACCCCAGCGAAAATAAATTAGCTAAAACATAAAAGAAAATAAAAACACACAAACTATTATTACAACTAGAAATAAAAATACATAATTAAAACTACAAAAATAAACGTACAAGATACAACCCTCAAATCTTTATTAAGAACCTTAAAGAAAGTATGAAAATTCTAAATGAAATCAGCTGCTATTTATAGGCTCAAAAAACGGTGTGCGTCGTGACTCGCCAAGTCTTCTGTGTCGCGACGCGTGCTACAGTAGATAGCGGCTGTATTATTGTGTCGGCGTCACAACGCAAAAGAGCTTCGGCATCGCGATGCATGCTACAGTAATGATGCAGTGATAATGTAAGTGATGACGCATGTCGGCAGCGTATGATTGGCCCGATGTCGCGATGCGTAGGATGTTGTGCATTGCGACGCGTGAAGGGAAATTCTGATTTTGCCCATTTTTGTCTTTTTTTCATCGTTTTAGCCCCCAGTTGATTCCATTGAGTCCCAAAACTTTATTTATCTGGAAAATAAATAAAAACACATCAAAATAATCATAAAACTCAAGAAACTAAACAAAATATTAAGTCAAATGGACGGTAAATATTGATATATTTTATACTCATCACACCCCCAAACCTAACATTTTGCTAGTCCTCGAGCAAAACAAATGAAACAAAATGAAATAAATAACTAAGAATAAATTAATCTAAGCCACTTTCGTAGGGATCACGGTTGCATTTAGCATATGCAACAAGCCTTTAAACCCATAGGTGTCCCTAGCGGACGAGTTTTAGTCTTGTGAGGGTTTACAAGGACGATAACCACAAACGTCAATCATGCACATGCAATCTCATATAAAAATAAAACAAAAAGAAAGAAATAAAATAAACAAAAATAATAGCTATATTACAATGTACTCAGAGAATGTCTAGCAACAAAGTTAAAGGAACCTTCAAATTCATACTACAACTAAAATCCATTCCTTTGAACAAACTATCTAAAATCTCACAAAAACAAAACAAAAAGAAATAAATAAAATAAACAAAAATAATAGCTATATATACAATGTCCTCAGAGAATGTCTAGCAACAAAGTTAAATGAACTTTCAAAATACATACTACAACTAAAATCCATTCATTTGAACAAACTATCTAAATCAGACTCTAAGTGTATGTGTGAATAGTTATGCAAACAGCTTTGATTCTAAGTAATTGTAGGACACATAAATCAGAGACGCTGTTCCAGGCTCGTGGCCCGGTTGGGAGTACGGCGTAGCTCGTGGGGGACTAAACCGGAGTAAAAAAATGGAATCGCCACCCAGTGTGAACTGGGAAATGATTTAAGGCCGCACTCACCCCTCGTAAGGGAAGACCTCAAACCGTTGGGTTCGGAATGGTCCCTTACTTATGTCACTTGTAATAAACGAATTCGCGCAATAATATAACCAAGTCTACGCAACATACACATGCAAGAATAACCTATATCTAAGTTTGCATACAACCTATATCTAAGTTCACATACAACCTATATCTAAGTTTGCATGCATAAAAGTAAATGAAACGAAAGCGAGCACAAAATCACATGAACACATGTGTGAACGTTTCCTCAAGCGGTACGTGGAGTTGTATCCTATGTACATACCCACTACCGTCCATTCAGATTCGGCTACAAAATTTACGTCTGGTTTTCCATCCAATAGACCACGAGAGGCAACACTCAATCATTAACCCAATGTAGACATACATAACATACGATAATTCATATAACTATAAATAACCGAAGAGACAAATATGAAATAACAAGGAAGATAAATAACACAAAAACAAATACGGAACAATAAAACAATGATAAACGTAAATTAAATATGAAATAATAAAAGACTAAGAATACAAAATAAATGCGGAATAATAAATATGTGACCAAAGAATTTGGCCATTTTCAATGTAGGACTTCGCATACCCGGTTGGACGTATTCCACGTCCAACCAAGCATGCCGTTTCCAGGACGACAAAATAAAATATAATAAAGGGTGCCCTCAGGTCTTACCTTTTAAGTCGCTTATCGGGAGTACGTTCGACGTCGCCGGAAGGGTTAATGTTTCCGCTATTTTTTGGTTCGCTGGTTCGCTATTTCCACTCGTTGTTTTCACTCGCTGTTTCCACTCGCTATTTTCAACCATCGTTTCCACTCACTTTTTCTTTGCTATTCTATGCGGATTTTGGCCTACTGTTTTGAGGTTAATTTGGGACTGGTTTGGGTTAGTTTCGAGACTGGTTTTAGGTTATTTTCATGGGCTATTTTACGGGTGAAGGGGTCGGTTAAAGGGACTTAATTTGTGGCAGAAAAGGGGTCGGTTAAATGGGTTGCCTTCGACTGCTTGCTTGTGAATTGGAGAGAGGGCCATGCATGTGGCTGCATGGTGTTATTGTATTGGCTTTGTCGTTGTTTGGCTGGGGTTGATTCTCGGTTAGCTTTTTCATGTTAATGGAGGGCTGCATGTGTTTTTGTTACTATGAGTTGACGGGCAGTAGGTTGTTAGGGTTTATTTTGGCAGTGCCGAGAGAGAGAGAATGTCAAGTGAGACGTCAGGTCTAGGGTTTGTTTTGTTGTTTCACGTGAGTGAGATGGAAGAGTGAGAGAGAGAGAGTGTTTGAGGGTTCCTTCTTACTGCCGGGAAGGGAGAGAGAGATCCAGGCGTGAGAGTCTCAGGGTTGGGTTTTGTTTATCTTTGTTTGTCGGTAGAGTGTAGGGGCTGCTGTTAATGGCCTGTGTTAGCTGAAAGAGAGAAGTGATTGATGATGTTTTTTGAGTTGTTAGGGTGTCATCTAGGGTTTGTCTTCTGTCGGTGGGGGGGTGAGCCTGTATGTGAGATGAGTGATGATGTCCTGGTTTTAGAGAGAGTTATGGTTTATTTTCTTTGTTCCAGCCGTGTTACTATTTTGGTAAGGGTTTGTGAGGTGAGAGAGAGATTAGACAGAGGCCCGTATATGTGTTCTTTGTGTGATTAATGTGTGGCTGTTGAGAGTGTGTGCGTGAAGGGTTCTATTTTGTTTAGGGTTTATGAGGTGAGAGAGAGGGCGTCCTAGGGTTCAAGGGAGAGGTGTGCATGAAGAAGAAGATAGGCCGAGAGTTTGCATGGAGTGAGAGAGGAATATGGTTTATTATTTTTTGTATGTTGTGCCGTGAGAGTCTAGGTCTTAAGGCTTGGTTTGTGTGTCTTTTTATAGGAGATGGTTAGGGTTGTCCTTGTTTGGGTAGGAAATAAATCATGCACTTCTGAGGGATATCTTTTAAGTAGTGTGTTATAAGGAAAAAATCTATTCAATTTAGGAAGGTGATTTGTTTTAGTTTAGGAATGAGATTTATTTGATTTATTTAATTTATTTAGTTTAGGCATGTGATTTGATTTGATTTATTTAATTTGGGAATGTGATTTGATTTGATTTATTTAATTGGGAAGGTGATTTGATTTGATTTATTTAATTTGGGAAGGTGATTTGATTTGATTTATTTAATTGGGAAGGTGATTTGATTTGATTTAACATTGTTTAATTTTTTAATGTTTTTTAATTTGTTTTGGATTGGGCTTGGGCCAAGGATGAATTTTTAAACAGAGATCCAACGAGCGAACCCGAAGCTAAGCAAACAAATTAAGTCCAACAAGGTATTGATTTCTGAATTTTCCCTTTCGACGTCTGTTTCTCGCGACCTTCCGCAACTTATCGGGTAGTCCCTCCATATGAGGCTCATCATCGGGACTTATATGCAAAAATGCAGTGCCTACAGTCACCCCCACTTTGATGGGACTTTTACAGTGTGTGACAATGACAATCTTATCAAAGTTACGCATGCATTTTTACTTACCTGGCTCGCTAGTTGCTGCCTGACTTGCATGTTGCTTCGAACTGAGTTGTTCTGGTGGCGAGGTGCTTCGACCCCTGGGCTTTGTTCCCGAACCACCGAATGTGGGCTTTGTTCCCTGGGCTTTATTCCCGAACTGTGCTGATAAGTTGTGGTCCCCTTCCGATCCTTGCTCCATTCCCGGAGCGCCATTCCCGGTAGGCTAAACCTCATTCCAGAGGCGTCACTGGTCTCCTTCCGAACCTCGCTCCATTCTCGGAGTGCCATTCCCGGCATACTAAACCTCATTCCTGAGGCGTCGCGGTTGTGGGCCTCGACCCATGCTCTATTCCCGGAGTGCCATTCTCGGCATGTGATGATATGGGCCTCGACCCATGCTCCATTCCCAGAGCGACATTCCTGGCATCGCTGATGTGGGCCTCGACCTTGAGATTCATTGCCGAAACTTCTGATGAAGTGGGCCTCGACCCTGGGATTCATTCTCAGAACTGCTGTTCATGTGGGCCTCAACCCTGGGATTCATTCCCGAAACTCCTTATCATGTGGGCCTCAACATTGGGATTCATTCCCGAAACTACTGATGAAGTGGGCCTCGACCCTGAGATTCATTCCAAAAATAGCTGATAATGTGAGCCTCGACCCTGGGATTCATTCCCAAAACTGCTGATAATATGGGCCTCGACTATGGGAATCATTCCCGAAGCTGCTGATGATGTGGGCCTCCACCATGGGATTCATTCCCAAAACTGCTGACAACGTGGGCCTCGACCCTGGGATTCATTCCCGAAACCGCTGACAATGTGGGCCTCGACCCTGGGATTCATTCCCAAAACTGCTGACAACGTGGGCCTCGACCCTGGGATTCATTCCCAAAACCGCTGACAATGTAGGACTCGACCCTGGAATTCATTCCCGAAACTGCTGATAGTATGGGCCTCGACCCTGTGATTCATTCCCGAAACTGCTAATAATATGGGCCTCGACCCTCGGATTCATTCCCGATGCTGCTGATAATATGGGCCTCGAACCTAGGATTCATTCCCGAAATTGCTTATAATATGGTCATCGACCCTAGAATTCATTCCCCAAACTGCTTGACTTTGCCGCTTTTTCCTTTTCTTCAAAACCTGCGAACAAAAACAAAACAAAAAAATGCGTGTATGTGACGTGTATGCATGCATGCATGAATGTGTCTCTTATTCCGATGGGTTAGGTTTTCTTTATGCTACTCGGTGTCCTTCGCCTATAGCTGTCTTTCGTCGCCCATTGGGCTTGCTTACAGTTTCTTTCTGTCAATTCTTTTCTGGTGATTGCTCATTTTTTTTTGGTCCCATGACTCAAGATTCTGTTATGTCTCTTATTCGCGAGGTGGTAGACTGGTCGCCCTCAGCCTTGATTTAGCTTTCTACTCTCTGCTGCTTACATTAGGTCAATGAGGACCAAATGATATGGCATTCTATATCATCATATTATATCACATGCTACGAAATAGTCCCAATAGTTACACATATTATTGCCCTCAAAGAATGCCCAGTATTGAAACCAGAGAACCTTCAAAACATTCAACGCAACTCAAATCCAAGTCTTTGAATAAATGATCTAAGCCAGACTCAAAGTGTGTGTGTGCAAAGGTTCTTTTGCAGATTCATCCCAGATAAGCCAACTCAATGATTTTGTCAAAAAATGGGATCGATGGGTCAAACCAGCCTAGATGTCTCAATTATGTCTGCAGTTGATTTTCTGTGCTCAATGTGGTATGATTTTCTTTCTCTTATGCCTCTTTCTTTTTATTTTGAACTTCTTTTTCTTCTTTTCTTTTCTTTTTCTTTTTCTTTTTTCTTTTTTTTTTCAACACACCTACCTTTTAAGGTAGCATTTCTCCTCATGGTGGTCCTAATACTCGCCCATGGGTAGCTTCACGCTTATCGGTTATATGTGGTTCAATTATTTTCTTTAGAGACTTTTCTTTCATTTTCAACCATACCACACATCATAACATAAGCAAATCAAGATAGACATCTAAGCAAACGGTCATTCACCGACCTATAATTTCTTCAACTAGTCACATTGCCAACTACTCAGGTTTTTACCGCTAAGAACCTATAGTGAAGTGCTTACGAGACTAACATAGATCAATCACTCAAAATATCAGATAAAAGCATATCAAGAGTTTATCGTTTCTAAGATTTCACCCTAAAGCAAACAATTTCATCATCGGACTTATGCCTAACTATTAAGGACTAAGAACAAACAAATTTTTTTTGAGGCCCCCCCAATGGTCCTTCTATTCTTGCCGTAAAGTTTTCTGTTCCTCGGTTTCCTTTTCCCCGATATCCATGTTTGCTAATATCTTTTTGACAAATCTTTCTTTCTTCTTTAACCCAACTGATATCTATGATGGCTTTTAAGACACAGGGTTAACATGATGCGTGTATGCATGAGATGTGCGATGCATGAGATATAATATGCATGTGTTTAGCAAAAGCATGAAGGGGCAACTTCTATTGGATATAAGACTATGGTTCATATGTAGGTTTATAGGAGTGTAGACAAAGGCTCCCGCTGGCGAAGGATTGCCCACAACTAGGTCTCCCTACTCAATGGTTCGAGCGACCGAGTTATCGTGCCTTTTTTATATGCTAAGGTACGTGCCAACGAGTGATGATACATGACTGACTGTCAAATGGATTTCTTGTTGAAGATTCCCCAGAGGGAGGGTGGAGCGGACTCTCTTAAATACCCAAGCCTCTTAGGCTCTTATCGCATTGGTGATAGGAATAAACAATAGGTCAACCAAATTAGTCCATCACGGTAAGCTTGGAGTAAATGATTATTCAGGTGCCTTCACATCTTTTCCTTTCAGCCATAGAATGGTAGTGAATGAAGGAAGACACAAAACCATTACCTAGTTCTAATAATGTGTTTGATTAAACCCCTTCAACCCACTATAAACACGGCTAACTAAAACACAAATCACAAACATTACAAGACATTATTTCGAGGCCGATTCTCTATCCCCAGTGGAGTTGCCAGACTGTAGGACACAAATATCGGTGACGCTGTTCCAGGCTCGCGGCCCGGTTAGGCGTACGGAGTAGCCCGTGGGGGACATAACTAGAGTAATAAAATGGATTCACCACCCAGTGTGAACTGGGAAATGATTTAATGCCGCACTAACCCTCGCAAGGGAAGACCTCAAACTGTTGGGTTCAGAATGGTCCCTTACTTATCCCACTTTTAATGAACGGATTCACGCAATAATATAACCAAGTCTACGCAACATACACATGTAAGAATAACCTATATCTAAGTTTGCATACAACCTATATCTATGTTCTCATACAACCTATATCTAAGTTTGCATGCATAAAATTAAATGAAACGAAAGTGAGCACACAATCCCATGAACACATGCGTGAACGTTTCCTCAAGCGGTACATGGAGTTGTATCCCATGTACAGACCACACTACCGTCCATTCGGATTCAGCTACGGAAATTACGTCTGGGTTTCCATCCGATATACCACGAGAGGCAACACTCAATCATTAACCCAATGTAAACAGACATAACATACGATAATGCATATAACTATAAATAACCGAAGAGACAAATATGAAATAACAAAGAAGATAAATAACACAAAAAAAAAAATATGGAACACTAAAACAACGATAAATGTAAATTAAATGCGAAATAATAAAATAGTAGAATACAAAATAATGCGGAATAATAAATATGTGACCAAAGAATTTGGCCGTTTTTTAATGTAGGACTTCACATACCCGGTTGGACATATTCCACGTCCAACCAAGCATGCTGTTTCCAGGACGAAAAAATAAAATATAATAAAGGATGCCCTCAGGTCTTACCTTTTAAATCACTTCTCGGGAGTGCATTGGATGTCGTCGAAAGGGTTAATGTTTCCGTTGTTTTTCTGGTTCGCTGTTTCCACTCGCTATTTTCACTCACTGTTTCCATTCGCTGTTTTCGACCGCTGTTTTCGCTCACTATTTTCTCTGTTTTCTTTGCTATTCTTTGCGGTTTTTGGCCTACTGTTTTGGGGTTATTTTAGGACTGGTTGGGTCAGTTTCGGGACTGGTTTTAGGTTATATTCAGGGGCTATTTTACGGGTGAAGGGGTCGGTTAAAGGGGCTTAATTTATGGCAGAAAAAAGGGTCGGTTAAATTGGTTGCCTTCGACTGCTTGCTTGTGAATTTGAGAGAGGGCCGTGCATATGGCTGCATGGTGTTATTCCATGGCTTTGTCGTTGTTTGGCTGGGGTTGATTCTCGATTAGCTTTTTCACGTTAATGGAGGGCTGCGTGTGTTGTTGTTACTATGAGTTGATGAGCAGTAGGTTGTTAGGGTTTATTTTGGCAGTGTCGAGAGAGAGAGAATGTCAAGTGAGACGTCAGGTCTAGGGTTTGTTTTATTGTTTCACATGATTGAGAGGGAAGGGTGAGAGAGAGAGAGTGTTTGAGGGTTCCTTCTTACTGCCGAGAGGGAGAGAGAGATCCATGCGTGAGAGTCTCAGGGTTGGGTTTCGTTTATCTTTGTTTGTCGGTAGAGTGTATTGGCTGCTGTTAATTGCGTGTGTTACGTGACGGAGAGAAGTGAGTGATGATGTTTTGTGAGTTGTTAGGGTGTCCTCTAGGGTTTGTCTTGTGTCGGTGGGGGTGAGTGAGGTGGCTTCATGTGGCCTGTGTGTGAGATGAGTGATGATGTCGCGGTTTTAGAGAGAG
Organism: Zanthoxylum bungeanum; assembly: GCA_019454045.1. Taxonomy (NCBI): domain Eukaryota; kingdom Viridiplantae; phylum Streptophyta; class Magnoliopsida; order Sapindales; family Rutaceae; genus Zanthoxylum; species Zanthoxylum bungeanum. The sequence goes on from SKCR01031915.1 coordinate 139,130, forward strand.
TTAGGGTTTATTTTCTTTGTTCTAGCCGTGTTACTGCCGTGTGTGCGTGATGGGTTTTGTTTTGTTTAGGTTTTGTGAGGTGAGAGAGAGATTGGAGAGAGTCCCGTATATGTGTTCTTTGTGTGATGAGTGTGTGGCTATTGAAAGTGTGTGCGTGAAGGGTTCTGTTTATTTAGGGTTTGTGAGGCGAAAAAGAGATTGGATAGAGATAGGGCGTCCTAGGGTTCAAGGGAGAGGTGTGCATGAAGAATAAGAGAGGCCGAGAGTTTGCGTGGAATGAGAGAGGAATGTGGTTTATTATTTTTTGTATGTTGTGTCGTGAGAGTCTAGGTTTTAAGGCTTGGTTTGTGTGTCTTTTTATAGGAGAGGGTTAGGGTTGTCCTTGTTTGGGTAGGAAATAAATCATGCAATTATAGGGGATATCTTTTAATTAGTATGTTTTAAGGAAAATATCTATTCAATTTAGGAAGGTGATTTGTTTTAGTTTAGGAATGAGATTTATTTGAATTATTTAATTTATTTAGTTTAGGCATGTGATTTGATTTGATTTATTTAATTTGGGAAGGTGATTTGATTTGATTTATTTATTTGGGAAGGTGATTTGATTTGATTTTAACATGTGTTTAATGTTTTAATTATTTTGGATTGGGATTGGGCCAAAGATGAATTTTAAAATAGAGATCCAACGAGCGAACCCGAAGCTAAGCAAACGAATTAAGTCCAACAAGGTATTGATTTCTGAATTTTCCCTTCTGATGGCTGTTTCCCGCGACTTCCGCAACTTATTGGGTAGTCCCTCCATATGAGGCTCATCATCGGGACTTATATGCAAAAATGCAGTGCCTACAGTAATTAACTAGGTGAGTTTGTCTCAGGTCTTAGTAGTTGATGGGTAAAATCAACCTGACTATCTAGAAAAAGTGTTCTGTCTGCTACAATATGCGTAAGTATGGTATGAGAATTTTTTTGAAGCTTTACTGATGCTGAACTCACTTGGATGTTTAAGGCCAAGCAAACCCCTCGCAACAGATAGAACCCCAAGCACCATAAATTTGATTTTGTAGGAACAAAACCCTTCCAAGGCCACAAAGAAGAGCCACAAAGAACTTGTCTCTTAGAACCCTTAAGATGATTCATTCCAGTGTTCTACTAGCACGGAGACGCCACCAAGGTTGCCACACCTTAGATAAGTCAAAGCTGAAACAAAGAGGAATCCCTCCCTTAAGCTTGAAATTCGGCCATAATCATTTTGCTTTGAAGAAATTCGAAATTTGTAAGTTATTATTGAAGAAGAAAAAGTTTAGAATATATAGGATAAGGTAAATTTACTAAAATGCCCTTCAAAAGGTAAAAATACCAAAAGGTCCTAAAACTACCCAATGGCTACATAAAGCTAAAATCGTAAGTAATCATTTACTAAATATTACAAATATCCCCACCAAGAACTTAATGCAAGTGGCGAAAAGATCAAAAATAAAAAGCAAAAAAAAGTGGCATCATTTCTAAAGAATACCTAATAGGTCTTTTAACTAACTAACTTAGTTCTAATCCAATTTGACCCAAATTATCTAGCTAAATAAGTTACGAATAGCCTAACTAGAGTCAACTTGTCAAGCAAAAGGTCAAAATACAAGCTCATTTGACCGAATTATATATAAGTCATAAAATGGCCAAATTCTTCAAAATGGTCCTATCTTCAAAATCGACTATTGCGCGTCTTCTAGAATGACTTGGGCCACGTTAAATAACTTTGGACCCACTCCATTGAAGCCCTCATAAGACGCCAATATGCTCTGGGGTTTTCCGTCACACTCGGCCATGACATTCTGTGCTATTCTCGCCAATGTATCTTTGATCTTCTTAGCTTTCTAGTGTGTGACTGACCCTGTTGGAACTTGCAAAGGCTCTACCGTATTACTGGCTGTGACATGTAATATTCCTTAAGTGGCTGGATTCGTGTCATTTACCATTTGACGTGAATGATCATTGCTTACTGAGGCAAGATGTCCAGTTACTGAGTATAAGTTTATTTTATCAACTAACTCAAGTCGTACCGTTTGACGCGAACAGTCATAGCTGGCCAGGCAAGACGCCCAGTTACTAAGAAAGAGCTCGGTCAGTTTTTATTCATCATTTTTTTTATCATACCTCACATCATAAATAAATACAGACAGAAACAAATATTCAGGGAAACGATCATTCATCATCCACTGATTATTTTAACTAGTTACTTTGACAATTTCTTATTATCTAACTACTACAGAACTATTTTTTTTCTTAATACGTATGAGTCTCACCTAGATATTATGCCCAAAATATAGGATAAAAGTGAAATTAGCATTTATCTTTTCTTAAAACCTTTTAATAAGACAAAAAATCTCATCATTAGACATATTATTATATATTTTTAAAAATTTTCCTACAAATATGGCATGCAAAAACAGTAAAACATGCATGCAGAAAAAATTAAAACATGCAGAAAATAAAACATACGTGAAAGAAAATTTGTAGGAAAAAACATAAGAGAGCATGCAAAATAAACATGCAATCCCACCCTCAAACCTAAATATAGCATTATCCCTAATGCATTACAATACAAAATAAGGAGAAGGGAACAACACTACTGTTGTGATTCAAGTTTCCGCCCCATCGTCATCCTCGCTGCTGTGTCCAAAAAAGTACGGATATATAGGAATCTGATCAGGGCTGCGATGATCCTCATGTGAGTGAGGTTGCTATTTTATGTCATGAAATCGCACGTGTTTCACGATGTGAAGGGTTTCTGTGTCATGACACTGAAGGCTTAGCCGTGTGCCACATTCTGTTCATGTCCCGATACGTGCAGGCTTGTGTCTTGACGCCCTAATTTGTTTTTGTGATTTTTGTCTATAGAATGTGAATCATTCAATGAACATATCCACTAGGATGTGTCTCAAGAGTCAGCTCCTTACTCATGCCATTTCTAATTATTTGAATTTGTATCTTCTCGATTTCGTCAAATATTATTTCTTGATAAACCTATTTTCACTGGCTTGTTTTGTCTTAAATGCTCTGTATGTGTTTTTCCCCCTACAAAATAACAGACAAAATTTAAAACTTATAACATGTGTACACAAAATAAAAAAAAATTTACATGGGTTGCCTCCCTCATAACGCTAAATTTTACGTCTTCAGCCAGACGTGACCAAAGACCATCCTTCAAGGAGGCTTTAGCGTGGTTTTGGACATACGAGATAGGAAAATCTCATGTACATTGCTTTTCCAACGTATTTTCCAAAAGTGAGGTGGCCGAAATTTTGTTTGATTTAGTACCCGCGCCACCTTCTTAAACCTTCTATCTCTAGAGGTTCCTGAAAGAAATGAAAATATATCATGTGGTCTCATATAATGCTTGAATTTGAATAGGAGTGCCATTCTTTCAAGCTTTTGGGTGGTATCTTCAATGTGTACTCCCCACTGCTGCGATGGTTCATCTGATGTCACAAGATTTTTAACATAGTCACACATTTGCTAATGTTTTTGCTCTGCATTTCGTTCCATCTTTTTGTCACATATGTATTTCAGCATTTCCTTGTTCAACTCTTCATCTGACATCTGCAGAATTCATGCTCCAAGTGTATTTGGTTGTGTGGATGGTACGGAAGCTTTTCTGCTTGTTTCTCTTCACAAATGCAATCATGGACCAGACAATTATCCAGATCAAATCGAGAATCTGTTTGTTCGGCCTCCTGATCTAATACCCCAGACTCTTGATACTGCTCAGCCTCTTCCTCTGTTAAGGTGTCATCATGAAATCTTTGGTACTCAAAAGCTTCATCAGTGTCATCTAAAATTGCTCATTGAGATATGTAATTCAGGTTGTCAGTTAATTGTTCTATTTGATCTGTCAGTTTCTGTATTGATTCTGCTTAATTCTAAAAATGTGCATCAAATTTAGTTTCTATCTTTTTGAGAATCTCCATCAACTGTTCTACCTCTGATGGTTATGGTTTTTGATGAAGATTATAAGTTGATGGTAGATAAGATGGATAATAAGATTCTGTGAAATATGTGGGTTCTGTGTATGAAGGTCTCTGATAATTCTTCCACTCTGAATTATAGTTGAATGTGCAATGATTGCTAGGGTGGTTACCATCTATACCTCACATCTCATCATCCTGTCTTGAAATGGTTGGGCAAATGTTGTGTTGTTTTTCTCTGACATCCACTGATAGTTGTTGGGCTAGACAACAGGCCTCAGAAAATCAGACCGTGTCTTCCTGATATTGGGTGTATCTTCACCTCTTAAAGCTCGTAATACTTCTATCACCCAATATCGATCCATTTCAACCACCTAAAAAAGAAACAAATAAAAATAAAAAATAAAAAATAAAAAATAAAATAAAATAAGATAAAAGTAAAGTAAAAAATAGAAATTCAGCTTCCGCGTCGGGACACGAAAATGACTGCGCGTCGCGACGTGCCTAATAAGACGAAGACACTGCATAACGCGCTATTCTCTCAACACGCGTTCCCAACATGACACTTGCGTCGCGACACACAGAGACTTGTTATCGTGACACGCCGACCAAAATTTGTCTATAAATTGATGCCTCAAGCAGAATAAATTTTCATACTTTCATTCAGAATTTCTCTATAGATTTTGGAGAGAGAGTGTCTTGTGTGTTTATTTATTTAAAGCTTTTGGTAATGTATTTTTCTTTCAGTAATAAAATTACAAGTATGTTTAATTACAAAATGAGTAGCTAATTTCTTTTCGCTGGGGTGATGCTTTTATAATGAAAACTTAGATCAATCTCGCATACATTATAATAAATAAATTGTAATCTAATGATTAAAAGTTGATTTAGTCTAGATTAATTATTGAAAAAAGTGGCTACCGCCTATATGGCTAGTTTTATCTTGCTACTGCCTATATGGCTGGTTTTATCTTGCTACCACCTATATGGATCGTTTTATACGATTTTGGCATAATTAAGTACCTTGGTAGGACTTGTTATAGACAAACGGTATCACCACCTATATGGCTCGTTTTATACGGTATCACCGCCTTTATGGCTGGTTTTATGTTTTTGGTATACTTAGTACCTTGGCAGGACTAGTTATTGACATAAATGACTATCGTCTTTAGGGCTGGTTCTATATATTGGCATAATTAATTCCTGACATAAATTAATTGGGTAACAAGGACAATTATATATTATAATTAAGCAAGATTTCTAGATTAGAAATATTAAAAGTGGATCCCCCAACTCCAGCATTTCATTTTATTACTATATTTTCACTTAAAAGTTTCCAACAAATCAAACCAATTTCTTTTCGCTCGACTTATCATTCTATTATACTAAATCTATTCCCTGTGGATCGATCACGGACTTATCGGGTTATTTTATTACTTTGACACTCTTATACTAGGGAGTAAAAGACCATTTTTAAGCATATCAAGTTTTTGGCACCGTTGCCGGGGAGTCATTATTTAGTAGATAGAATAATTTCTTCTTTGTTCTTTTTCTTTTTTTTATTTTGTAGTTTATTTTTTATCTTGTCATTAATTTTTTTTGTAAATGTTGTATTTTTTTTATTTTATTTAGGTTGTATGAGACACTGGTCTCGATCATCCATCGGAAGATTATACAGAGAATCTTTATCACCTTCATCGTTCGTCAAAATGGCCGAAAACCAAATTGAAAATCCAGTTGGAAATCCACATATCCGAGTTGAAAACCCAGTTAATCAGGAAGAAAATGAGTCTCAGCACGGAGATCCTAATCATCCTAGGACACTCAGATAATTTATGAATCCCACTAGGACAAGATCGCCATCTTTCATTGTTTTTCCTTAAGATGCAACATGTTTCAATTTTAAATCAGGTATCATCCATCTTTTACCCACATTCTACGGTCTAGAATCAGAGAATCCTTATCAGCAATTAAGGGAGTTTGAAGAGGTATGTAACACTTACACAGACCAAAATTGTAGCGTGAATATAATTTGTTTAAAATTTGTCTCTTTTCTTTAAATGATAAAGCTAAAATTTGGCTGAAAAACCTTAGGTCGGGAACTATTAGAACATGGGATGATTTACAAGAACAGTTTCTTAAAAAGTTCTTTCCCCCTCATAGAACAAATTCCTTTAAAAGGAGAATCACAACCTTCACACAAGAGTCGGGGGAACACTTTACCAATGTTGGGTGAGGTTTAAAGAGATGTTAAATGTTTGTCCACATCACGGGTTTGAAACATGGAGACTGGTTGCCTATTTCTACGAAGGGTTAACACCCCAAGGTAGAAAAGTAGTGGAGATGATGTGTAATGGTGAGTTTAGAGACAAAGATCCTGAAGATGCACTAGATTACCTAGAACACATAGCAGAGAAAGCACAACAATGAGACACAGTTGGCACCGATGAGTCGTCTGTAAAACTACATCCATCTGGTAGAGGTATGTTTAACCTTAGGGAAGACCATGACCTTAATGCCAAGTGTGCATCTCTATCTAAAAAAATTGAAGCTTTAGAAGGAGGAAATAATGATCATGTCAAGTCGGTTCAGAAAGTCCTATGTCAAATATGTAATTCTAATGAACATATCACACACGTTTTCCCATCTTTACCAGCCCTGCAATAATGTCTCCATGACCAAGTCAGTTCTATAAACACATTCAACAGACCAAATCCAAACCATACCCATAAACCTACAATTTTAGTAGGAGAAACCATCCAAACTTCAATTGGAGGAATGATAACCAAACACAATCCTCACAACAACCTCCCCAGGGTCACCAGAATGTTCCACCACTTAGGAAAACCATAGAGTATACCTTAAATGCATTCATGGAAAAATAGGAAGCCGTCAATAACCAAAATGCACAAACGATGAATGATTTAAAATTACATCTACATTAATCATTAATGAGAAATGAAAGTTTCATGTACAACCACAGTCAAATCGCAAGAGTCATTTAAATTCTCACGAGGGTAGTTCTGGAAATCAACACTTAGACCAAGTCAAATCTGTTATTACTCTTCGTAGTGGTAAGGACATCCACAGACATATTCTTGAACCTCACAAAGCTGAGAATAAAATAGATTTAGAGGGTAAGGAAATGGTTGATGTACCCATCGTTGATAGTAATAATTTTTCACATATATCTCCATTCCCTCAAGCATTAAAAACAAAGAAATTGAATCATTCCCTATAAATTTATGGAATATTAAAACATGTACAGGTTAATATTCCATTTGTTAGATGCCATCCAACAGATACCATCTTATGCCAAATTTTTGAAAGATCTGTGCACCGTTATAAAAACATCAGGTAAGAAAGAAAGCTTTTTTTTTTAATAATGCATTAAAATATAAGGACCCTGGTTGTCCAACTATTCTTGTATTATTGGAAATCAAAACATTGAACATGCTTTGCTTGATCTTGGAGCTAGTGTAAATTTACCAACAACTTAATATCGGTGAGATGAAACCAACCTCAACTACTTTTTTACTTGTTGATAAATCAGTTAAGGTACCAAAAGGAATTGTGGAAGATGTGTTATTGCAAATCGATAAATTCATATATCATGTGGATTTTATTATTTTAGAAACATAACTATGGCAGACAGTTATATGCCAATCCCTGTAATACTTGGTCGTTCATTTTTAGCAACAGCTAACGCTTTAATTAATTACAGGAATGAAATTTGAATCTTTCTTTTGGCAACATGACATTAGAGCTAAATATTTTTAACATGTGCAAACTGCCATATGATGAGGATAATGAAAACGAAAGCATAGAATCAATTGAACCTATTGTGGATGAGCATATTCAGGGGAATTTATCTGATCCCATGGAATTTTTTACTGCTAATCTTGTTGAGTCAGGTGCGTAAATAAATTCGAATATTACTAATGATTTTCTACTTTACTCTACACAAGTATTGGAAGACGATGGAAAATTTTAAAATTTGGAAGAACTGGGAACACTGGAAGAATGAGAACATGAAGAAGCACCCAATTTGGAGTTAAAAGCTTTGCCAGAAGGACTGAAATATGCATTTCTAGAAGATAATCAAACTTACCCTGTTGTAGTTTCTTCTCTTTTTACAAACGATCAAAAAGGTAAAATTTTAAATGTGTTGAAAGAACATAAATTGGCAATTGGATAGACTGTAAAAGACATAAAAGGTATTAATCCATTAACCTGCACATACCGAATACATTTAGATGATAATATTAGGAAATATCGTCAATCCCAAAGAAGATTAAACCCCACATGAAAGAAGTAGTAAAAATAGAGGTATTTAAGCTTCTTGATGTAGGCATTATCTATCATATATGTGATAGTAAGTGGGTAAGTCCTACACAGGTTGTACCCAAAAAGTTTGGAATTATTGTTGTAAAAAATGATAAAGGAGAATTAATCCCAACTCGCATTTCATCTAGTTGGCTTATGCGCATTGATTATAGAAAACTAAATGACACAACTAGAAAAGATCATTTTCCTTTACCATTTCTTGATCAAATTTTGGAAAGAGTATATGGACATCCATACTATTGTTTTCTTGATGGTTGCTCAGGTTATTATCAGATTCCCATTGCTTTAGAAGAAAAGGAAAAGACCACATTCACATGCCCTTTTGGAACATTTGCTTTTAGAAAAATTCCTTTTGGATTGTGTAATGCACCTACAACATTTCAACGATGCATGTTAAGCATATTTAGTGACATGGTTGAACACTGTTTAGAGGTCTTTATGGATGATATAATTTTTTTAGGAATTCATTTGATAATTGCTTGAATAATCTGGAAATTGTTTTGAAAAGATGTGAAGAAAAATGACTTGTGTTAAATTGGGAAAAATGCCATATCATGACTAATTCAGGAATTATTTTGGGACCCATTGTGTCGTCTAAAGGTATTGAGGTTGACAAGGAAAAAATAAAGGTAATTTCTAATTTACCATAAAAAAACAGTCAGGGAAATTTGTTCTTTTTTAGGACATGCAGGATTTTTAAGAGGTTCATTAAAAACTTTAGTACCATATCCAGACCTTTATGTAACCTCATATAAAAAGATGCAACATTTGAATGGACAAAAGAATGTCAAAAATCATTCGAAACAATTATCAGTCTTTTGACTTCTGCTACTATTATGCAATCCCATGATTGGTCCTTGCCTTTTGAGCTAATATGTGATGCTAGTGATTATGCAGTTGGTGCAGTGCTAGGACAGAGAAAGGAAGGTAAGCTTCATGTAATATATTACGCAAGTAGAACTTTAAACAGTGCACAAATGAATTACACTACCACAAAAAAAGAACTACTTGTTGTAATATTTACATTGGATAAATTTCGATCATATTTAATCGGTTCTTCAATCGTTGTTTACTATGATCATGATGCTGTTAGATATTTGATGTCTAAACACGATGCCAAGCCAAGATTAATTCGGTGGATTTTGTTGCTTCGAGAATTTAATCTCACAATCAAATACCAGAAAGGGGCATAAAACGTGGTTGCAGATCACTTATTGAGACTCACAAACGAGTCACTAATTGATACAACTCCCATCAATGATTCATTTTCTAGTGAATTTTTATTCTCTGTAAACACAATGCCTTGGTATGCTAATATTGTCAATTTTCTTGCAACATGAAAGATACCTCCAGACTAGAGCAAACAAGATAGGAGAAAATTTTTGGCCAAAGTCAAAAGATTCTACTGGGATGATCCATATCTGTTTAAATGATGTCCTGATCATATTTTCACACGATGCATACCGGACAATGAGATAAGTGGTGTTATTCAATTTTGTCTATCAGAAGCATTTGGAGGTCATTTTTCATCTAAGAAAACCACTGTAAAAATCTTGTAGTGTGGATTTTATTGGCCCACCGTTTTTAAAGATACACAACTTTCTGCAAAACTTGCGAAAACCTGTCAAAAGTTGAGATCCATTCAAAAAGAAACATAATGCCTTTAAATCCCATTCTTTTCGTCAAAATCTTTGATTGTTGGGGGATAGATTTCATAGGCCCATTTCCACCATCATTAGATTTATATATATTTTAGTTGTAGTCGATTATGTCTCAAAATGGGTCGAGGTAATTCCTTGTCGGAAAATGATCACACAACTGTGATCAAATCTTAAAAGAAATCATGTTGAGTCGATTTGAATCCCTCGAGATATCATAAGTGATGGAGGTAAACACTTTTGTAATAGACCCTTTAAGTCCTTAATGAAAAAGAAATTAAATAAATTTTAGAAAAAATGGTTTACCCAAATTGTAAAGATTGGTCTATTCGACTAACTGATGCACTTTGGGCATATCAAACAGCTTTCAAAACATCTTTGGGAATGTCACCCTATCGTCTACTTTATGGAAAACCTCATCATTTGCCTGTAGCACTTTAGCATAAAGAATATTGGGCTATTAAAGCATTAAATTCAAACCTTGAAAATGTCGGTCATGAACGTAAATTGCAATTAATTGAACTTAAAGAGTTAAGGAATGATTCATATGGGAACACGAAAATTCTTAAAGCTAAAGCTAAGGCATTCATGATTGTCGAATTGCACGAAAAATATTTGAAGTTGGTCAAAAGGTTTTGCTTTATAATTCTCATCTTCATTATTTCCTGGAAAATTAAAATCCAAATGGAGTGGCCCATTCATTGTGAAACACGTTTACCTATACGAGGCTATTGACATTGAGAATCCTAGGGATGGTGATGTATTTAAAGTGAATGGACAGCGTCTGAAATAATTTTTGAAGTGCTCAAAATTTCAAGAAACTTTTTTCCTATCAAACCTAGTATATCGTGATTGATGTAGTTTCTTTTATTTTCTATTTAATATTTCTCTCATTTCCATTTTTTGTTTACAACAATTTTTATCTTTTCTCTTTTTAATATCAAACCCCGGTAAATCAGCGGATAACGGTACTTCGTGACTCAAAAAGAAAGACAATAATACAGTCTCAGGAATCTGACTTTAAAGACCTTAATTTCCAATTTATAAGAAAGTTGGATGTGAAGCCTATCCCCGACCCATAGAGGGCGTTCAAGCCATTACTGGACGTAAAACCAGAGGAAGATGTGAGACACAATCATAGCTACCAGTATATATTGTTTTAAATTATTTCTTTAATTTCCTTTATTTTAAATTACTGATTTGATTTACTTTTTATCGACAGCATCTGATAAGTGCATGAAAGTGTACTTTGAACATTGCTAACTCGGCTTAATTATCATGTATTTAATCTTAATTAGAGTTTATTTTGTGCTTTGTTATTAGGAAGCAATGGAACATGAAGATTGGATCAATTACAAATGTTTTGGGACCTTACGGATGCATATGAAGAATGCGGGAAGAGCGGAAATGAAGAAAGCACAAAACCAGAAAGACTTTGGGTGTCGCGACTCGCTAACTTTGGGTGTCGCGACACACCCTCAGAACGCACATAGTGAAATCCAGCAAGTTGGGCACCGCGGCGTCACTTTCCAGCGCCGCGGCACCCCGGAAGTCATCATAAACTTAATTTAGTCATGTTTGATGTGCAGAATGACTCTGGAACTTCTCTATATAAACCTAACTTCGTACAAAACCCTGAAAATGAGAAAAAAAAAAGAGAAACAAAAGAGAACACACATCAAAGAGCCACAAACTTAATTTCAAGAGAGAAGGACGAAGAACTTCAAGCCGACATGATGTTTCTCCGATCTATCCAGGCTATATCTCTATTCTGCATGGAGAACTAATCTCATAGGTAAAGCTAAAGATGACTCTTGTATTTAAGTTTTTATGTTCATGTTGTTGATTCTTAAGTACTATTAATCATTTAATACAATTGTTGTTTATTATTCTTTATTATATTTCGATTTATGAATCCAGAAACTGTGTTTATTCAACTTGCATATAGATTCAGTCATGCTTTTTCTATATGTGATTGGGGTACCCAGTTGTGACTGGTAAAGTTGTTTTATGAGTTGGTCTTCTGCTGCAGTATTTCCTGAGGGTATATTGTTGACGTTAGATAGGTCGTAACGATAATTTGTGTATTGTTAATATAAAGAAAGTAAATCATCAATTACCTTAGAATTTTATAGGTGTAGAATTGAATATCTTCCGATTGTTGGTTTGGGATGTGAAACCTTCATTGTGTAATAAAAAAGAATCATAACTGAATATAAGGAATTGATACAAGAGGAATTCCTTAAGCTTTGCTGTTTATCTCTACTGATAATTCTTATATATTTTCCGTAATCTTTATTTTACATTACCCAAATCAGTCATTATCTTTTCAATAAGTTGCTACTAATGTTTTGTTTAAGTAAATCAGTTCTTTGTAACCATCTCTCTGACGAATCGACACCCCAATTATACTGCGATAGCCGTAAGTACTTTTTGGACGTAATCAAAATTTGGCGCCGTTGCCAGAGAGACGGTTATAAACAACTAGAGCAGGTTTGCTTGGTCAACAACAAAAGCAATAATTTTGTTCCATATCAATTTTTTTATTATTATTTACTTATTTATTTTATTTATTCAATTTCAGTTTTAGTTTAGTTTTGATTTCTTTTTATTATTTATTTTAGTTTATTCTTTTTATTTCGGTTTCTTATTTCACTTGTGTTTTAATTGCATGCCTAGACGTAGAGATAGGCTTGTAGATTTGTTAGGACTGAAAAAAAAACTCAGACTCGGAGAGTTTGTTTGACAATCTCTTTGCCACACTCTCCACGTTTAGTGCACATACTATGAGTGCATATGAGAGACCACCTATGAGGACTCTTGAGGAGTACCTCTACCCAACTCGCACAACTACACCAATGTGCATCATGTTTCCTTCTAATGCAGCACATATAGATTTTAAGCCTGGAATGATACAATATCTCCCAACCTTTCACGGTTTGAAGAACGAGAACCCTTATGTGCAAATTAGAGAATTTGAAGAGGTTGTAGCAACGTTCCATTACCATTTTGGGACTACTGAATAATTAGACTTAAGTTCTTCCCCTTTGCCCTGAAGGATAGAGCTAAAAGTTGGTTGTATTCTTTGAGATCTCGGTCAATATGATCATGGGACAAGATGACACATGCATTCTTTAACAAATACTTCCCACACCATAAGATGAATGCCCTAAAAAGACAAATCTCCACCTTCTCCCAGAGAGACAGTGAAACTCTTTATCAGACTTGGGAGAGGTTTAAAGATATGTTAGTTAGTTGTCCTCACCATGGATATGAGAGTTGGCGCTTAGTGAGCTTTTTTATGATGGTCTAACCCCTAGAGAATGCTAATTCGTGGAGACAATGTGCAATGGTGAGTTCATTCGAAATGACCCTGATGAGGCATTAGAGTACTTAAATGACCTAGCTGAGAAATGTCATACTTGGACTGGACCTAATGCCATTAATAGCACTGATATGACACACACCCCACTTCTTCTAGCAGAGGCATACACCATTTTAGGGAAGAGGATAATCTTAAGGCACAAGTTGAGCTATTAACTAGACATTTAGGAGCCTTAAAAGCTAGGATAGCCAGACTATGGATGTAGTAGCCCATTTAGAACCTCAAGAGGTATGTTTTATGTGTAAAGAGAGTGACCATCTGGCCCAAGAGTTTCCTTTATATGGTGAGATGAGGGAAACATATGAGGAACAGTGCAATACCTTTGGGATGTACAAGAAGCCTTACACACCTTATTCCAACACTTATAATCCTGGTTGAAGGAACCACTCAAATTAAGTTAGAGACATGAGTCTCAACATCCCAGTCAAACATCACAGCCTAGAAGTTACAGTGCTCCCCAGTATAACACACTTGTTTTCCTAGGAATTCTTAGAAGAAACTGTACATGCATTTGTGGAGGCCCAATGCAAAATAAATAAAAGGTTTGAGTCGTTGATAGCTCAGGTAGTTGAAGACAATAAGGAGATTAAGATTCAAGTCTCCAAATCGACTAATGTCCTGAGTGTGCATGAATAAGAAAAATTCCCATCTCAAGCTCAACCAAATCTACAAGGGCAACACATGGCATAGGCTGATCATGAAGCAACTAATGTGAAAGGTGTTAATGTCATATTCACTAGGAGTGGTAAAGAGGTAGGCTTGTAGGACACCCATAACATTATAGGTGACCCCAAGGATAGTAATGAAAATACTACCCAAGAAGAACAAGTGCCACATGTCTCAATTAGAGTACCATTCCTCAAGAACTTAGGCCCATAGCGAGAGCTACAGACCCAAATGGTGAGATCCTAGAACATCTTAAGCATGTAAAAATCAACCTTCATTTATTACATGTGATAAAACAAGTTCCCATTTATGCGAAGGTTGAAGGATCTATGTACCATGAAGAGGAAGCATAATGTGAAGAATATTGCATTCTTAATAGAGCAAGCAAGTGCAGTAATTGAATAGAGGACTCCACCAAACTACAAAGATCAAGGATGTCCCACAATCACTTGCCATATTGGCACATATGAGTTTGGTCAAGCATTATTAGATTTAGGTGATGATGTTAATTTTATGCCATATTCAATCTATAAGCAGTTAGGGCTTGGACAGATTAAACCTATATTTGTAGTTTTACAGTTAGCTGACCGATCCATCAGAACACCATGGGGAGTAGTTGAGGTTGGTTTACCTCAAATTGATAAATTCTACTACCCTATTGATTTTCTGAATTTAGATTCCACAATCTGTGGTTGACACTAAGTCAAAAATCCCACTAATATTAGGTAGACCTTTTTCTTGATACAACTAATTCTCTTATAAATTATAGGAATGGTCTCATGAAGTTAACATTTGGGAATATGACACTATAGGTGAAAATATTTCATGTTGAGAAACAACCACGGGATGATGATGAGTGTCACTACACATACATGCTAGACACAGTCTTACGGAGGCAGCTTCTCTACAACCTGAATCAAATCCTCCCGAATTGAAAGTACCCCCAAAGAATCGTAAAATGAGGAAATGAGAGTTAATTATCCTTTGAAGATGATCCATGGGAAGTTAAAAAGAAGATTGAACCAACCTTTACATATGTGCAGCCTACAATCTCAACCACCAGACCCTGGGGATCAATAGATAAACTGCAACAGCTAGACAAAACTTCTTTCTCATGCCTTCATCAGTTCACTACATGGAAGCCACCATGACAATATTAAGTGGTTACGTCTAGCTGAAGACGTTAAACTTAGCGCAAGCAGGGAGGCAACCCTTACATCTGCATTTATTTCATTTCATTTTATTATTTTATTTATTTCAATTTCAGTTTTAGTTTAGTTTTGATTTCTTTTTAATTATTTATTTTAGTTTATTCTTTTTATTTCGGTTTCTTATTTCACTTGTGTTTTAATTGCATGCCTAGACGTAGAGATAGGCTTGGTAGATTTGTTAGGACTGAAAAAAAAACTCAGACTCGGAGAGTTTGTTTGACAATCTCTTTGCCACACTCTCCACGTTTAGTGCACATACTATGAGTGCATATGAGAGACCACCTATGAGGACTCTTGAGGAGTACCTCTACCCAACTCGCACAACTACACCAATGTGCATCATGTTTCCTTCTAATGCAGCACATATAGATTTTAAGCCTGGAATGATACAATATCTCCCAACCTTTCACGGTTTGAAGAACGAGAACCCTTATGTGCAATTAGAGAATTTGAAGAGGTTGTAGCAACGTTCCATTACCATTTTGGGACTACTGACATAATTAGACTTAAGTTCTTCCCCTTTGCCCTGAAGGATAGAGCTAAAAGTTGGTTGTATTCTTTGAGATCTCGGTCAATATGATCATGGGACAAGATGACACATGCATTCTTTAACAAATACTTCCCACACCATAAGATGAATGCCCTAAAAAGACAAATCTCCACCTTCTCCCAGAGAGACAGTGAAACTCTTTATCAGACTTGGGAGAGGTTTAAAGATATGTTAGTTAGTTGTCCTCACCATGGATATGAGAGTTGGCGCTTAGTGAGCTATTTTTATGATGGTCTAACCCCTAGAGAATGCTAATTCGTGGAGACAATGTGCAATGGTGAGTTCATTCGAAATGACCCTGATGAGGCATTAGAGTACTTAAATGACCTAGCTGAGAAATGTCATACTTGGACTGGACCTAATGCCATTAATAGCACTGATATGACACACCCCACTTCTTCTAGCAGAGGCATACACCATTTTAGGGAAGAGGATAATCTTAAGGCACAAGTTGAGCTATTAACTAGACATTTAGGAGCCTTAAAAGCTAAGGATAGCCAGACTATGGATGTAGTAGCCCATTTAGAACCTCAAGAGGTATGTTTTATGTGTAAAGAGAGTGACCATCTGGCCCAAGAGTTTCCTTTATATGGTGAGATGAGGGAAACATATGAGGAACAGTGCAATACCTTTGGGATGTACAAGAAGCCTTACACACTTATTCCAACACTTATAATCCTGGTTGAAGGAACCACTCAAATTTAAGTTAGAGACGAGTCTCAACATCCCAGTCAAACATCACAGCCTAGAAGTTACAGTGCTCCCCAGTATAACACACTTGTTGTTCCTAGGAATCTTTAGAAGAAACTGTACATGCATTTGTGGAGGCCCAATGCAAAATAAATAAAAGGTTTGAGCGTTGATTGATAGCTCAGGTAGTTGAAGACAATAAGGAGATTAAGATTCAAGTCTCCAAATCGACTAATGTCCTGAGTGTGCATGAATAAGAAAAATTCCCATCTCAAGCTCAACCAAATCTACAAGGGCAACACATGGCATAGGCTGATCATGAAGCAACTAAGTGAAAGGTGTTAATGTCATATTCACTAGGAGTGGTAAAGAGGTAGGCTTGTAGGACACCCATAACATTATAGGTGACCCCAAGGATAGTAATGAAAATACTACCCAAGAAGAACAAGTGCCACATGTCTCAATTAGAGTACCATTTCCTCAAGAACTTAGGCCCATAGCGAGAGCTACAGACCCAAATGGTGAGATCCTAGAACATCTTAAGCATGTAAAAATCAACCTTCATTTATTACATGTGATATAAAACAAGTTCCCATTTATGCGAAGGTTTTGAAGGATCTATGTACCATGAAGAGGAAGCATAATGTGAAGAATATTGCATTCTTAATAGAGCAAGCAAGTGCAGTATTTGAATAGCGGACTCCACCAAACTACAAAGATCAAGGATGTCCCACAATCACTTGCCATATTGGCACATATGAGTTTGGTCAAGCATTATTAGATTTAGGTGATGATGTTAATTTTATGCCATATTCAATCTATAAGCAGTTAGGGCTTGGACAGATTAAACCTATATTTGTAGTTTTACAGTTAGCTGACCGATCATCAGAACACCATGGGGAGTAGTTGAGGTTGGTTTACCTCAAATTGATAAATTCTACTACCCTATTGATTTTCTGAATTTAGATTCACAATCTGTGGTTGACACTAAGTCAAAAATCCCACTAATATTAGGTAGACCTTTTTCTTGATACAACTAATTCTCTTATAAATTATAGGAATGGTCTCATGAAGTTAACATTTGGGAATATGACACTATAGGTGAAAATTTCATGTTGAGAAACAACCACGGGATGATGATGAGTGTCACTACACATACATGCTAGACACAGTCTTACCGGAGGCAGCTTCTCTACAACCTGAATCAAATCCTCCCGAATTGAAAGTACCCCCAAGAAAAGAATCGTTAAAATGAGGAAATGAGAGTTAATTATCCTTTGAAGATGATCCATGGGAAGTTAAAAAGAAGATTGAAGAACCAACTTTACATATGTGCAGCCTACAATCTCAACCACCAGACCTGGGGATCAATAGATAAAACTGCAACAGCTAGACAAAACTTCTTTCTCATGCCTTCATCAGTTCACTACATGGAAGCCACCATGACAATATTAAGTGGTCGTTAGCTAGATGAAGACGTTAAACTTAGCGCAAGCAGGAGGCAACCCTACATCTGCATTTATTTCATTTCATTTTTTTATTTATTTTATTACTGTAGTTTTATTTTATTGTGTGCTAATTGCATGTTTATTGTTTGCATAAGTATTTATGCATGTGTTCAGTGCAACTTACACAGTCACACAACCCAAATCTTACCAGCAGGAACCTGATCAACTCAGTGCCTGGTAGTGTTGTTCCTTAATCATTTTTCTTTACATTTACCTTGTAAGTGTTCCTAGAACATGTCAAGGAACTCTAAGTCATGATTTAAGGTGAATAAAATCAAAGAAGTTGCGGTCCCATGTGTCTGTGAGAACTTTCATGTATCGATTGTATGACTAGTCCTTAGACTTGAGGTCTTTACAATCTTATGTGTGGATCAAATAACTTTGACATTCTCCTTCCATGGTTCAAAAGATTTGTTCATAAGGGTATGATTGGGTCATTTGTTGAAACACATGAAGTTTGTAAAGATACAACAGAGAATCGCCACTCTCTCGGATAATATTTTCTTATAAGAGTAGTATTCCAGTTCGTGGGGTTGATATGTGTGATCAGTGCTTGAGACTGTGGCCTCAGCGGAAGAATCATGTGAGATTCTTGGGTTAGCACGATTCATGACACTATCAACATCATACATTTGATAATATGGTAGACAATTTCCATACCCTAGGTCAAACGGTGGGGATACAGTGAGGCGAGAGACCGTATCATATGTAAATCGCATACATAATGGGTATATATATTTTTCCTTCTCATTTGGGGGCATTGGCATGTTGCTAGATGTCAACCTTGGTCATTGAAATCGAACGACCATTTGATCGGAGGATAATTTATTTTCGATTAAATTATCACGATTCATTTCATGTCCAACTTGAGGGGAAACCAAAAGGTCACACACAACAAAGTCGAAATCAATGGTTAACAGTGCACAGTACAAATTTAACAGCATATATAACTGCTGTAGGAATTGTTCATAAATGGTTCAATGTGTTTAATTATTGAACAGATCATTTATGAGGTTTTATAGTGGCTTAAGTATTGGTGAATGACGATAGGGGCACTTTAGAAATTGGAATAAATAAATAAATAAATAAACGTGAATAATAACGTGAATAATAATATTTTTTTTATTTGTTATTTGTTTTGAATTCCAATTCGGCCCAAAATCTTATTAGGGTTTTATAATCTCATTAAACCACTAAATTAAGATCCAATGGCTAATATTAAATTAGCTTTTATCCCACATCGGATTCTTAATTAATTTTGTTGTCTTTGGGGCACCTATATAAACCCAAAGAATCATTCACAAATTTTTGCACCAAACCTTTCATATCTTGGGTTTATATAAGTGAGCAACTCTAAAGTTTAAGAATAAGCAACTAATTTTGAGGATCCTTAAGTCTAATTGACTAGCGGAACCTCAAGTTAAAAGTTTTGAGGTATTTGCCTAGGCTAGTACCAAGGACAAAATACCCGTGCACTCAAGGCGTAGTCTTGCCGTTGAGTTTTGACTTTGGTGTGTGCACCTTTGGAGGCCACACACTTGGGTGGCTCTTTGGAACATGGAAGAGCTTGCTAGTTCGAGAAAAGCTTGTAGATTGGAGGGAGGCATGGAGGAGTCTTCGGTTCAAGTAAGTCATTTTCTTTCTTTATTTTAATTAGAGTTCTTATGATAGTTAGCATGTTTAGGTTTATGTTCTTTGCATGTTTTATGAGTTTTTATGCTTAGAATATATAGTAACATGCCTAGGCTTTTAGAATAATCAAAACAAATGGGTCTTGGGCAAAGGGATAGCGGCATCATAAATTGATTTATTTGATTTTTCGCTGCGCACTCGCGGCCGCTTCCCAACAGTGGTATCAACGCGCTGTTTTTGTTTATTTAGTTCTCTCTCATTTGAACTCGAAATTGGGTGCGTAAAAGCCCATTGGAAAGTTAATACCCTGAACTTAAGTTTAGGTACAAGTTTTACAGGATTTGGTTAAGATTTGAATTGTGAAATTGCATTTAAAATTCACGCATCTGTAAAAAAACATGAATAGTAAATTTATTTGGTTAAAATAAAATGTAATATCATAATTAAATATTAATCAAATTATTTAATGCCTAAAATAATTCCAACATATTAAAACTCATATGCTTGATGATTCTATGTATGATTAGAATTGGCATGATTATTTTATGGTGCAAACATCTAGAGACTTTCTAAGGAATAAGAGTGTATTGCTTATCCCTTAGCTAAGTAATTATTCCGTGATGAACTTAGAGATTTATTACCTTTAAGGCTAATAAATATAAATCACTTGTTTATAATAAAAGACATTATAAAAGATACAAGTGGGGTGGGACCAAGGCGTTAATAAAACTTTCCAAACTAAAGTTAATTTAACCAAAGGTATTAATAGAGTTAGATAATGATTTAGTGTCTTCCTTCACTCACTACCTTTTTTATAGCCAAAAGGAAAAGTTGTGAAGACATCTAGATAATCATTTACTTAAAGCTTACCTTAAAGTATATTTAAAGTGTTGGACTAATTTTGAGGATCTATTGTTTATTCCTATCACCAATGCAATAAGAGCCTAACAGGTAAGGGTATTTAAGAGAGCTTGCTCCACCCTCCCTCTGGAGAATTTTCAATGGAGGAATCCATTTGACAGTTATTCACTTAAACTTGTTAAAATCCTCAATAATAATTTAAGTATAAAATTTGCCTCCCATTGTAAAGTATAGACCCAAAGGCTAAACCGTATTGGCAGGACTAGGCTTTACCAGACTGACCAATTCCAATTTGTCCCTAAATCGTATTATTGACAATGGTTTGACTTTTATGAGTCATAAGACGCATCGACCCTTAGGCGTGGTCTTATAATTTAGTGGCAAAGATTGGGTGTCCACAAGGACTAGCATAAGCTATGGCATGTTTGATTGCCCAACCCAATGATCAAGGAATTGTGATATATATCATAATTGGTTGGGAACCTACCTAATTATCGTATTTTATAACGACCGGCCCTAGTCGGAGTTATGAAATGATGATAATGGGATCCTTGCCCACAAGAAATCCATCATATTAGGGTTGATGCGATTTGCTTAAAATTTTAAAACAATTGAGTGGGAACAACTTCATAATATTAAAAGCCCATATTATTATGAAACATTAATGAAAACATATTCCTAATTTTAACATTCTCTCTTAACAGGTGGGTTGAAATATGTAACAAACATTCAAATGGCAAACACAATATCACTTTGTTCCATCCTTGATGAGCCTAAGCTCAAAGAGGACAACTATAATGACTGGTTTAGAAACCTTAAAATTGTCTTACGACAAGAAAAGACCATTTCCCCCTGAACCCGCAGAAGATACTGACCAAAATACATTTGATGCTTGGAAGAAACATGTTGATGATGATGAGCAAGCAGTTTGCATAATGCTTGGCTCTATGTCGGACGAACTTCAGAAAGCTCACGAAGATATGGATGCTCAAACCATCATCTTTCACTTGAATGAGTTGTATGCAACTTTCGTTCATACCGTGAGATTCCAAGTGTCATATGCCTTATTCCAAACAAGGTATAAAGAATGATCTGTTAGTGGACATTGCTTAAGATGATTGGCCACATTGAAAAATTGGCCAACCTCGGGTTCATCATGGATCATGAGATAGGTCACGATATAATTCTTCAGTCCTTACCAAAAGACTTCTCTAACTTTATTATGAAGTTTCATCTGTCTGATAAAGAAGCTACTTTAGCAGAATTGCATAATCTGATAAAGCAAGTAGAGTATGACTTGAAACCGGAGCTTAAAACCTCCGTCATGCTTACGGGTATAGACCTGAAGCCACGAGGCCGAAAGTAAAATAAGGGCAAGGCCAAGGCTCCAAATCACCTAAAGCCCAATGTTAATGTGGGGAAGAAAAAGGGAAAGGGAAATGTTTCTTTTATGGAAAAAATGCTCATTGGAAGAAAGACTGCAGATCCTTGAAAGCCAAGGAAGCTAGGGAAGCCCAAGAGGCCAAGAAGCCCAATGCTTCAGGTATGTTGTATAAGATTGAACTATATTCTCAAAACTCTGAACCTTCTACTTGGTTGCTTGACACCAGTTGTGGGACTCACTTGTGTAACAATGTGCAGGGCCTGAGAAACAGTAGGAGACTCCATCATGGGGAGGTTGACTTACGCATGGGTAATGGAGCAAAATTGGCTGCATTGTGCGTGGGAACGTATTCATTATTTTTCGGAATGGTTTAGTTTTACACTTAAAAGATTGTGTTTATGTACCTTCTCTAGTAAAGAACATCATTTCAATTTCTTCTTTATGTAATAAAGGATTTTTCATGCCTAATAAGTTGTAATGAATGTTCTATTTATTTCAATGAAATAAAATATAGAGATGGTATTTTGAATAATGGTATCTATGTCTTATAACTAACAAAGAATGTTCAACCTCTAATATATACAACGTTAACTCGAATAATCTCAATGAATCACTTCTATGGCACAGTCGCTTATGTCATATCAATGAAATAAGATTAACTAAGCTACATAAGGATGGGTATTTCAGACCCTTCAAATATGAACCTTATGGAACTTGTGAGTCTTGTTTACTTGGTAAAATGACCAAATTAACCTTCAAAGGTAAATGACAGCGTGCAGCAGAGACATTAGAACTCATACACTCTGATGTATGCGGACCAATATCAGTCACCACTAGAGGTGGATTCTCCTACTTCATTACCTTTATCGATGATCACTCGCGATATGGGTATGTGTACCTTATGCGGAACAAATCTGAAGCCTTTGAGAAATTCAAAGTCTTTAAAGCTGAAGTAGAAAACCAGCTTAATAAAAGTATTAAGTCACTAAGGTCTGACCGGGGTGGCGAATACTTAAGCGACAAATTTCAAGATTACTTGAGAGAAAATGGCATTGTTTCCCAGTGGACTCCTCCGAGAACTCCATAGCATAATGGGGTCTCCGAAAGGAGAAATCAGACATTATTAGATATGGTCCGATCAATGATGCCAGACACGGATCTACCTCGTTCATTTTGGGGTCTTGCTTTAGATACTGCAACACTACTATTAAACCAATTTCCTTCCAAGACTGTTAGTCAAACACCATATGAGTTATGGTCTGGGAAACGTCATAGTCTTAGTTATCTAAGAGTTTGGGGATGTGACGCATATGTTAAGCTCACAAAAACTAACAAATTGGATGATAGGGCACTTAAATATAAGTTTGTAGGATATACCTTGAACTCAAGAGCATACATTTTCTACGTCCCAAATGAACAAAGAACATTTGTCTCACGAAATGCTAAATTTCTAGAGAATGAATTGTTGGACAAAATGACCCATAGCGTCACTATTTGCACAGATCATTGTGTTGTTGTAGCAAATTAACTATGTAATAAGGAAATTGCACTCTCATCATTTGTGATTAGATCACCATAGATATATAAATGAAGAGAGGTCCCTATGATTAGTTCCTGGATTGAGATGATATGAGACAGTACACGGAGGATTAATCATTAAATATTCCCTAGCCGTAGTATTATCGAGACAGGACATCGATAATGCGGAATAGGCTAGTATTGCACTTGTGCGTGTTTGAGGGCACAACGGCATAGTTCTCATATATATAAGTATTGGATACTTATGCAAGTGCGATAGGAGGTCGTGTTTCACCGATGGTACGGGAAACAGCTTCGCTCTGGATAGACCCCTCGGAATCCCATTGGTATTATGACTATGTGTCTATGGGAGGCCGAAATCAAGGTAGGTGTGTATAGTCTTAACCTGAGACTTGCATCGCTAATACTTACGATAATCGATAAACTGTGGTTTTGGTGGTAGGGGACTTTGACCGGTTCTGAGTACACCACTTCTGGGTTTATCAGAGAGTCGTAGAGTATTGGGTGTGATGTCAAGACGGAAGTGTCACTTCAGTCATATTGGAGTTGATGTCACGCAGGATACGGTACTAGTGCTCTTGAGTGTTGCGCAACCAATCGGGATATTGTGACCAGGTCATGTATATCCGATTATAGAGACTATGTTA